>WBNM01007001.1:0-16269 GCA_013399055.1 Ramphastos sulfuratus
TGATTCTATGATTTCATGGGATCAGAGGATGTTAGGCGTTGGAAGGGACCTCCAAACATCATTCAGTCCAATATCCCTGCCAGGGCAGGACCACAGAATCTAGCTCAGGTCACGCAGGAACACATCCAGACAGGGCTTGAAAGTCTCCAGAGAAGGAGACTCCACAACGTCTCTGGCCTCAAGTGCTCTGACACAATATGAATATCTGTATTTTTTGCCCCCTAAATCGAAGAGGTTAGAAAGGAATTTCCACTTTTGTTAAATGCATGCAAACCTTTCAGGTTTTTTTTTTTTTTTTGTTTTGGTTTAGGTTTTTTTGGCTTATTCTACAGAAGCAGTCACACTACCATGTGTGCTTACCAACCTGATCAACATCCTTCCTACTGCCTGGGAATCTCAGCCTCAGGTTCTCATCCTCTGGCATAAAGCATGTTAAACACTTAAAGCCTGATGTGTTTTACTCTAAGTATACTCACAAGGTTCAAACTGGGAATTTCTGGGTGAAATGTAATGGTCTGTGATATACAGGTCAGGCTAAATGATCTAATGGTGCCTTCTGGCTACACAAGCTACTCAAGCTATGAAATCTGTTTTACCCACTTACACTCAGGCTTTCCACCAGCACTGCAGTGCCTGAACTCCACAAACCCACACTGAGAAGCCAACCATCTTACTCATTACGGCCTTTAACATCCCTCTCTGACAGTGTTCAATTTTTAAACAGCCTTACCTGTAGTGCTCCCTTTTATGTGCTCTCATAGTTACAGATATCATTTCAGAAGCAAAATATCTAAACAGTGAGCATAATAAAAATGGAACAGGTTAAAGCTTATTAGCAGTAGGGAGCAGATGTAGCAAAATTCTGCCAGTTCCCCTACATTTCTTCCCCAGCAGGAACTTTCTGTCAAGCTGTGAGTTAGTTCTATACAATAATGCACAACTGCTGCTCCTGCAATTGCACCTTCCTGTACCTAAAATTCACTTTGATTTGGGATTTCTTCCTTCATAATAATACTAATAATAATATTGAAGGCACTTCCAGCAGAGCTAAATGTAAATTCTAGCACTGCACACTACACGTCCAAAAGGGCATGGAAATGTAAAACTGATAAGAAAATGATTACATATTGAAAAGCTGCTTTGTTTGCTTGAAAAATACTAACTTTCTCCCAACAAACTAAAGGTTTCTCAGCCAAGAGATAACCAGTTAATGACTGAAGTTAATATTCCTTGAAATACCCCTTAAACATACATCATTCAATCTATCAGTTACCATGTGGGGAAAAAAAAGATAACTATTTAAGGAACAAAGTCATAAATTGATGGCAATATAAGCTGAAAGTCTGCCACACGAAACATGATCACAGACTGTCACTCTGAGGGTTTTATTCTTCATGTGCAGTGTCAAAAATAAGCACTTAAGAAAGAGAGTTGAACAGAATTAGGGCTGTTCAAGGTGGAAAGATTCCACTTGAAAGTAATTTGAGTGTGTGTCCAAATGGGACAGAAAAGGAGGAAAGTTAATGGTCAAAATCTACTTCATGGGCATTAAGGAGAATTGATTTTATGATTTAGAAGTTAAATTTCAGATAGCGATTGCAAAGATGTTTTCTTTGAAAATCTGCTTTCCTTCTGAACTTTGACCTGGAGCTCTGCAACTAATTTTCAAACCAATTGTCAGATTTTACCTCACATATTAGGAAGAAAACATTTACAGTGAGGCTGGTGAGACACTGGAACAGGTTGCCCAGGGAAGCTGTGGATGTCCCCTCCCTGGAGTTGCTCAAGGCCAGGTTGGATGAGGCACCTGCTCTAGTGGGAGGTGTCCCTGCCCATGGCAAATTCTAGCAGAACTCTACCAAAATTACTGACTTCATTAGAAATGATTGACTGTTAATAGTTTCATCAGTTTACATTTTCATTTTCTAGACTCTTGCCTCTTCATTGAGATATATGCAGAGTAACTACTTTGGCAACAACAGGATCTGGCCAGGATGCTTCTATAAAGATGTTTGTAAGCAAGATTTAGAAACTCCTCCACAATATAACCACTGAATAATGTCAAAAAAGAAAACAAAAGGTAGATTTGAAGTGTTATAAGCTCTATTCATTGTGCTACAACTAAAAGATCGACAAGAACTATGCCCCCATGTATCATATCAGCTGGAAACAGTTTGGGTTTTCATCCATGAAAGCTGAATAAACACAGAGACCAAGCTGAAAGTGATTAGTCACTGCTGAGTTAGCAAGTACTGACCAGTGAGCAACATTCATTTTTGCTATGCAAAAACTTAAAAGGTTTCAAAACAATGCCAGCTCACTTTCACAGTCTCTTGCATAACCCTTGGAAACTGGAGTGCAGGAAAGGGTAAAGAATGTTCATTTGACTTTTATGAGGAAGGAAATTGAAGATCTATCATCAGTTCTGAAGCCTGTGGGATGTCCTTCAGAGAAGAGGAAACCAAATTGTTATTATGACAGAATAAGAGAAAAGGCCAATCAAATCCTGAGATTCAGTAGGAATTCTTGGATTTTACCATACACTAGGAAAGTGCTTCCACTGGAAGAAAGGAGATATGTTCCTGAACTGGATTTTTGGTTTTGTTTTGTTTTGTTTTCAAGTTTTTGGTGGTCGAAGATACTATCTGAGTCCCAGCAGAGATAAGATTCTTGCACAATTTCAAAAGCAAGAGATGATAATTTGAGCTCTAATTTTGACTGAACCACGATGAGGAAGAAAGCCAGGTATGAATTTTCCTACTTGTGAAGTTTCTCTTCAGTGGCAGTTTGCTGAAGCTGTTTGTGGTGTCGACCCCAGCCAGCAGCTTAGTACCTACACAGCTGCTCACTCATCCCCAGTAGGATGGAAGAGGACACAGGAAGAGCAAAAACTGAGAAGATTCTTGGGTTGAGATAAAGACAGTTGAACAAGTGAAGATTATAGATATGGTGATGCAAAGACAATCATTCATCACCTGCCATTAACAGACTCGTGCCCATCCAGGTTCTGAGGAATGACCACTCCTCAGGTTTTACTGCTGTGCATGATATTACACGGTATGGGATATCCCCTATCTGTCACAGATCTCCTATGGGGGCAGCTAAGAAGAAAAACAATTCCATCTTAACCAGACCCACTACAGTATTCCATAGATGAGTATCTTTCCTGCAACAAGAATGCTTTGCCAGGTCCTGCATAACCATGCCAAAGAGGATATTGGCTGCAAAGCTAAGGGGAAGACTCTCAGTATAGAGGTTTGACTAGTATCTGAGATCTGAGTTTTCTCATTTTGATTGAACTCACACCAAAAAGAGAAGTTAAATACACTCATTGGAAAATACCAAGAACTGGAATAGATACTTAGTACTTAACATCAAACTGCACAGACTTGGCAAGAACATTTGTGGCGTCTGAAAGAGATGAACTTGCTACAGTTTTAGGAAGGAGTATTTGTTAACCATGGAATGGCTTAGGCTGGAAGGGACCTCAGAGATCATCTGTTCCAACCTCCCCACCATGGGAAGGGGCTCCTCTCAACTAGACTTGGCTGCTCAAGGGTGAGCCTGTGTAGGTCTGGGTGCAGTCTGGGTCTTCTTACAGTCCAAATCAACAGGATTAACTCAACCAAAGGAGAACAAAGTAACTTCGAACCTGATGATTTTCCTGAAGTTCCTTTCTCAGTTGTGAGGATTCAAAGTGTCCTAACACATAATTAGGACTACAGTTTAATAGGGAACTTTCCTGGGTGCAAGTTGATCACTTTTCAACCAGAATTAGATTCTCCTCTCTATAAAGAGACACAGATAACAGGTACTTGCCTCAGGCAGAAATCCTGTTAATGGCTTTTACAGTCATCACACATAAGATTTTTGACCAGGGGTTCTGGCCCAAGCAAACAGTGGATGCCTACATGCCCTCTTGTTTAACACAAAAGTGACAAGTTCAAACCAGAATTAATGTTTTCAGCAAAGGAGATGAAGAATCACTCCAAAAAACTCTTCTAAGGGAACTGCTGTAGGGGAAAATCAGTCAGCCTGGATGAACCAGGCTGTTTACCACCCTCAAGAACTTGACATGCACTTCTTCACAGTGTCTAACTGAAAAACAGGGTTTAAAATGCATGTATAGATTACGTGTAAATGGCAAAGAAGCTACACTGCAAAGCAGCTCATGGAAATCAGAGTCTTGGACCAGCTAAGGATTTGGTTGTATTTCTATCTATCCTCGCCAACACTCACACAAGAAATGCTCTCCTTTACTATTTTCTAGTGTTCATAGCCTGCAGATTCAGTCCATGTCTACTGTTTAGAATGTTATGCAATCATGTAACTTTTTTTTTTGCATGGATATATACATTCAATTGCTAATAATGGCTTCAGTTAAAATCATGCAGACTGGTTTTTTTGTTGACTACCTTCCTAGCTCCACTGATGTTACAAGTAGAATATCATTATCTTACTGGCAAGGTGAAACTGGCAAGCCTTTCACCTCCCATCACAGCCCTGTGTTAAAAGGCAGGCTGTTTTCAAGGACCTCTGGAGTTCCACCATCTGCATTTGACCTGTGTTAAATATTCTCATTACAGTTGCTTCAAATGAATACAAAAGCTTTGTTAATCTGAACACAGGGGGAATGAAATACACCAGGCACAAGATGAAAGACCTGCTCTACCACTGTGCTATTTGAATGCACTGCATGCTCTTAACACGGGCAATAAAAGAAGCCTGATTTAATATATCAACCCATGGAACACTCAAAACAGCATCCAGTAGCAAAAATGTTATAAACCTGATGAGACAAAAAAAGGGAAACAGCAAGAAGTGCTCTCTTCCTACTGAATTTTTGATAGGTCATAGGTACTGGCTGGTGGAAAGGGGTTTCAAAAATATTTAGTTTTCTGGTAATGTTACCAATTCTATTAATCAGCCTAGATGGGATTTGATTGCAATGTGAGCGTAGGAGGACTCTAATCTATTATTTATACATTCATAGTATTCCTTTACTTCTACTCCTCACCTATTCTGTTCAAGAAACTGGTAATATAGAATCATAGAATGGTAAGGTTGGAAGGGACCTCAAGGATCATCTAGTTCCACCCCCCTGCCATAGGCAGGGACACCTCCCAGTAGTACAGGTCACTCAAGCCCTCCTCCAACCTGGCCTTGAACACCTCCAGGGAGGGAGCAGCCACAACCTCCCTGGGCAACCTGTGCCAGTGCCTCACCACCCTCACTGGAAAGAACTTCCTCCTAACATCCAGTCTAAATCTTCCCTCTGCCAGTTTAAACCCATTGCCCCTTGTCCTGTCATTGCAAGACCTTGTCAATAGTCCCTCCCCAGCCTTCCTATAGGCCCCCTTCAGATATTGGAAGGCTACTCTAAGGTCTCCTGGAAGCCTTCTCTTCTCCAGACTAAACGACCTCAGATCTCCCTCAGCCGCTCCTCATATGATGCCCTCCAAAGCCCTCACCAGCCTCATTGCTCTTCTCTGCACAAGCTCCAGGACCTCAATGTCTTTCCTGTACTGTGGCACCCAGAACTGAACCCAGTACTCAAGCTGTGGCCTCACCAGGGCTGAGAACAGGGGCACCATCACTTCCCTACTTCTGCTGGACACCCTGCTTTTGCTCCAGGCCATGATACCATTGGTCTTCTTGGCCACCTGGGCACACTGCTGGCTGATGTTCAATACTATTTGAAAATCTAACCATTGTATTAAACACGGATATCAACCAGTACAGACAGTGAAAAATGCAAACCCCCTGCACCTGAATCTTAAGGACTTACAAATATCTGTTGAGGATGGTGAGAAAATACAGATTCTCTCACAGAAATGTGGTGAGGATTTATATTCCTTTTAAGTTTTATGGTAATTTTCTCCATAGGTAATCTTAAACCTCTGCCCAATCCTTTGCAGCAAGAAAACCCTTCAACTTCCACTATTTGAGCAGAAGTTATTTCTGTTCTACATAGGACAAGGTGTCAGAGAATGCATGAATTTTATTTAGATTCATGACAGTCTGTATACTTCCAATACTAAAGACACATCTGAACAATGGTGCAGACTGCTGCGGTACAGCTGCATGATGCTATTCAAATGACTGCCATGAAAACATAATAATCACTCAAAAAAAAACCCTCCACTGTAGCTAGACAGTTTCTTGTTTATAATTTGTGATCTGGGCATTATTTGGTAGGTAAGGGGAAAAGGCACAGGGTAGTACCAGTGGTATTTACAGAAGTGTTGATGGAGGTACAGTATGGGGGGGCGCTCCTTGGAATGGGCCCAGTGCCCCTAGCTGACTGCTTTAAAAATCCTAGTTCAGGCTCATTTACATCTTCTGACATCTAAACAGTTTGTAAATCTGCCCCCAAAAGGTTTAAATTTAGCTGCTTAACGCTGGCATGGAGTCACTCGAGTGCTGAAAGAAGCAAGAGACCCGTCTGCAATATCTAGCAGATCAAACACTGCAAATCTCTTTCCCAGCACTTCTGCATTACATGATATTAAGACACACATTGTCAACAACCTGACTGGCATTCCCAGCAGAAGGAAAGTCAGCTGCAGCACTCTGGTGGATTTGAAACAATTGAGGGATCACAGCCATTTATCCTGAATGCTTACCACAAAAATTCAAGGAAGCTTCTGTTAAAGGTGGGCTGGAGAACTTTTAAAGACAGCAATGTGGCTGTGTGGCCAAGAGAGCCAATGGCATCCTGGGGGGCATCAGGAAAAGTGTGTCCAGCAGGGCGAGGGAGGTTCTTCTCCCCTTCTACTCTGCCCTAGTGAGACCACACCTGGAATACTGTGTCCACTTTTGGGCTCCCCAGTTCAGGAGAGACAGGGACCTGCTGGAGACAGTCCAGGGGAGAGTCATGAGGATGACTGGGGGACTTGAGCACCTCCCTTGAGCACCTATGAACAGAGACTGAGACCTGGAGCTGTTTAATCTGGAGAACAGAAGGCTGAGATGAGATCTGATCAATGCCTATAAATACCTGAGGGGTGGGTGTCAAGTGGCTGGGGCCAATCTCTTTTTGGTGGTGCACAGTGATAGGGCAAGGACTAAGGGATACAAACTTGAACACAGAAGGATTCACCTCAACATGAGGAGAAACTTCTTTACAGTGAGGGTGACAGAGCCCTGGAGCAGGCTGCCCAGAGAGGTGCAGCCTCCTTCTCTGGAGACTTTCAAAATCCTCCTGGATGCATTCATGTGCAAACTACCCTAGGGGATCCTGCTTTGGCAGGGAGGTTGGACTGGATGCTTTCTGGAGGTCCCTTTTAACCTCTAAGTTTCTGTGACTCTGTGAAGTTTGTAGCACATTTGCTCAGGAATTTATTGGGGGGAGGGGATCAGACGACTGAGATCCAAATATTATGAAAGCCAAGACTTTTGTTTGTTACTTTGTTTGCTTTTTGTTTGTTTGTTTGGTTTTTGTTTTGTTTTGTTTTGTTTTCCCATGTCTCAGGAAGTATTTCACCTGGTAGATTTTTCATTACTGAGGGTGGAAAATAAAGTAGCAGCTGCCTAATAAAATAACTCAGAGTGGAAGCAATCTATAATGTTATCATCTGATGAAAAAAATAGTAAAATAGCATAAAATAAATTGCTGAAGCAAAAGTTACATTATAATGGCCTTAGAGCAATTAATACATTTGAAGTTCTATTGAATGCTATCTTTCTATGCAGCCCTGTCTTCTAATCTTAACAAAATAGATTGTTTTCACCATTTCAAAAGCTCATTCCACTAGTATTTTGGGTCAAATACAGGCAATCCTAAACTTTGTGTTGGAAACAAAACACTGTGCATTAAAGTCACTCAAGTATTCCCCTACACATTGCTTCTGTTTATGACAGTGAAATCAGAGATAAGATCTCAGATTGCTCTGGAAGATCAGCCTCCAAGTTTTGTATATACCATCAAATCAAAGGGAGAATTGAAACTTCAGGAGGTTCAATAAGGCAAAGTGTAAGGTCCTGCACCTAAAGTTGGCACAGTCCTAGATATCAGTCCAGGCTGGGGGGGTGATGAAATTGAGAGCAGCCCTGCAGAAAAGGACTTGGGGGTGCAGGTGGATGAGAAGCTGGATGTGAACCAACAGTGTGAGCTTGCAGTCCAGAAGGCCAATGGCATCCTGGGCTGCATCAAAAGAAATGTGGCCATAGGTGGAGAGAGGGGATTCTGCTGCTCTGCTCTGGTGAGACCTCACCTGGAGTGCTGTATCCAGCTCTGGAGCCCTCAACACAGGAAGGATGGACAGGCTGAGGAGCACAGAGATGATCAGGGGACTAGAACAATTCTGCTATGAGGTCAGGCTGAGGGAGCTGAGGTTGTTCAACCTGGAGACGAGAAGGCTCTGGGCATACCTAATAGCAGCCTTCCAGTAGGAGAACTACAAGAAGGCTGCAGAGGGAATGTTTGCAAAGGCCTGCAGGGATAGAACAAGGGGCAATGGTTTGGAATGAGAGAAAAGAAGACTTAGACTGAGATGTTAGGAATAAGTTTTGCACCATGAGGGTGGTGGAAAAGACTGGAACAGGTTTCCCAAGAAGGTAGTTGAGGCCCCATTCCTGGAGATCTTTAAGGTCAGGCTGGACAAGGCTCTGGGCAACCTGATCTAGTGGATGATGTCCCTGGTGACTACAGGAGTGTTGGACTAAATGACCTTTGAAGGTCCCTTCCAATCCAATTGGACTAAATGACCTTTGAAGGTCCCTTCCAATCCAAACCATTCTATGGTTCTATGTAACTCGTTTATCATTGTGACATTTATCAAGACCTGTATTTTGAAAGCAGCAACTGGCCTCCAAGTGTTCCTGTAAGTTAATGTGCTCTTTTGGAAGAGCAACAACCCAAACCAATGCCTATTGTACTGTTACTCAGAATCATGGATAATATCATCCGGTGTCCTAGCTATACCAAATCTTGCTGGGGATTAGCAAGATGTAAAAATCAAATAGAGCAGTTAAACAAGCTGCAATGCCTGAAATCTTGAGGCTATAGCATCTTTCTTCTGTATATTAGTAAGGAGAAGAAAAGAAAACATAAACCAGGCATTCAGAGGTAGAAAACAAATACATAATCATGATCTTGCCCATCTCAGTCTTTGCAGAGACAGGAGCACAGTTCACCACTCAAAATACTCCAACAAAGTACCACGGGGATGGCTCTACATGGAAAACCCAATGGGAAGGGAAAAAGAAGGTAGGGAGTGGACTTAGCTCCCAACTAAATACAGTGAGAGTGCTGTCTGCAGGGTGCAACCCAACCCCTTCTCAATGACAGTTACACAAAGTAAATGAGCACAACTTTGCAGGCCCAGGCACTGTTCTATCATTGTACAATAATTGTTTGGAATATTTCCATCTATCAATAATGCCATCTGTCCCACCCAATATAAATGGACTACAACCCATCTGGCTTATTTTTTTTTTCCTATTGATTACTCTGCTGAATGAGTTAGCAAAACTGCTTATAAAATCATCGTATTACATGACACTGTCATTAAAAGATGTGAAGGGAAAACACAGGATGAGACTTAATTGGAAAACTGTCAGTCCTGCTTCCAGAATGTTTAAGCAGTGCTACAAGCTTTTGTTGGGTTTTGGGGGGTATTTTAATTTAAAAACAAAACAAAACAAACCAACAATTAAAAATAATTTCTAAATGGTAACTGCTGGGTAGTCGTTCTACCACACAATTGTTACTACTTCTGACTATGTGTGTTAGGGAAGGTCCCTAAATTTATCTCCTCAAGATTGTCAACATGTTTCAAAGGATGCCTGTGAGTTACCAAGGAACTGTGGAAGGAGTAGAACTTAAAAGTAGGGTGGGGGAAGCTGCCAATGGCTGGCACTTGTATTTGATAATTCCAATTATTTTCCCTAGGTTTTGGCTTTGATTACTTGTTTGCAGAATTGCCTTTCTGCTATTTTTTGTACCCTCTGTTTTTCACCTTTAACTTGTGCTTCTCTTGACTCCATTTTCATTTCTGCAGCTGCAGCTTGGGTTTCCTTTTCATTTTAACCACTGCTTTTCTTAACTAGAATTTGATTTCTCCAGAAACCACTACTTAACAGCAATGCAGCTTTATCTATGGAATCGAAATGCTGAGCTCAGCTCCTGCAATGCACTTTCAGTTTTAACAAAGGGAGTCTATCTCACACATTCAAAGTGTTGATCCAAAGATCTTTTTGTTAGCCCAGTGAGTTATTTATTTATTTATTTATTTTGAGATCTCAATGCTGCTTTATTACCTTTCCCTCTCTTTTTATTTTTCCGTTTCTACTACAACCTTCCAAACCTCCAACAGATCTCCTCTGTTGCCCTGAACAGTTTTTCCACTGACACTGAGACTCAAAGGGACATAGAAGAAGAGAGAGGGACAAGGGCTGGATGCCAGCTCTCAGGCAGCCTCTGGTGGCTGTGGGTAACTGGAGTTCAGGGAGACAATACCCAGGTTACACTGGAGGGGTACGACTGCAGGGAACGGTACTTGGAGCACAGATACTGAGCTGCAATCTGGAGCGAGGGAAATGAGGATGATAGCAGTGGAAATGAGTTGTGTAGGAGGCAAGGCATGATGCTGGAATAAGGAAGGGGCAAGAGTTTGGGTGACTGAAACAAGTTAGAAGTTGGTGGGGGTCCAGCCTGCTTACTGTTAGGATTTTCTCCCTCTGTTACAATTCCTTCCTATCCCTGATGCTCACTAGAGCCACTCCTCTATCAGTAAAATAACAGATTACTCAATGTATCTTTCTCCTTATAATTCAAGAAGTTCCTAAAAGACAACTGTCACTGTCAATATGACAAGAGGTCCTGTAAAGTCCAGGTAAGTGTGTCTGACCCTATGGTTTCATCTTAAACAAAGCTTTGGTCAAATCTCTGTCCACATCCTCCTCTTAAAAGTAAACATTTTGAGTTATATAAATACACCCAGAGAACAATTCTCACACTGCTTTTTATTTTATGCTCTGCTGGGTCAAATTTATTTGTGTCCTAAACAATTTATACAATCCCTTTTGTGCTTTACAGACTACTGGCATCAAGTATGTTGAATGATTCCACTGAAGCTGCTGAACAGTGTTATTTATGTAGAGGATATTTACCAGACATCACTATATCACAGAATACTAATCATGTTTGGTGCTCTAAAAATAACCTTTGGCAGTTCAGATGGATATGATTTACTCACGGTGTTAAATACAAACACCTCCATTTTAATATGCCCTCATTTTGCCATTAAATACAGAATATTCAACAAATATAAATGTAGAGTCTAAAATCCATCTTTAAAACCCTCTTTGGGAGGGAGTGTTGATCTGCTTGAGGGTAAGGAAGGCTCCACAGACAGACCTGGAGAGGCTGGATTGATGGGCCAAGGCCAACTGTAAGATTCAACAAGGTCAAGTACTGGGTCCTCCCCTTAAGCCCCAAAAGCCCTATGCAATGCTTCAGGCTTGGGGAAGAGTGGCTGGAAAGCTGTCCAGCACAGAAAGAACAGGGGGTGTTGAGTGATGGCCAGATGGCCATCAGCGTGCTCAGATGGTCAAGGCCAGCAGCATCCTGGCCTGTATCAGGAAGAGCATCACAAGCAGGACCAGGGAAGTGATTGTACCCTGGTACTCAGCACTGGTGAGACCACATCTTGAGCACTGGGTTCAGTTTTGGGGCCTTCACTACAAGAAAGACATTGAAGTGCTGGAGTGAGTCCAAAGAAGAGCAGTGAAGCTGGTGAAGGATCTGGAGAGCAGGTCTTGTGATTAGAGGCTGAAGGAACTCAGGTTGTTTAGCCTGGAGAAAAGGAAGCTGAGTGGAGACCTTCTCACACTTTACAAGTCCCTGAAAGGAGGTTGCAGTGAGGTGGGTGTTGGTCTGTTCTTCCTGGTAACAAGTGATAGCATGAGATGAAATGCCCTCAAGTTGCACCAGGGAAGCTTGGACTTGGATAGTAAAAGAAACTTCTTCACTGAAAAGATTCTCAAACACTGGAACAGGCTTCCCAGGAGAGTGCTTGAATCCCCATCCCTGGAGGTGTTTAAAAGATGAACAGATGTGGTGCTAAGGCACATGGACCAGACTTGGCAGAGTTAGATAATGGTTGGACTCAATTATCTTAAAGGTCTTTTCCAACCAAAAGGATACTGTGATTCTACAACATAATTAGTTTTATGGTTTCTAATGTGTAGTTTACAAGAAATGAGTTCTGAGCTGCATTGTTTTGTTTGCACAAACTCCTATTTTGATGGATGACAGAAGCAGAAAAAAAGGCAACAGAGACACCATTTGTTCTTATTAAGTAATTGTTAGGCTGATACTGATTCAGGACCTTGGCCGCTGCTTGAAAGAAGTTCAAGAATAACAAAATACTTTTGGTTTGGCTGACTTAGTGCATTTATGAAGAACACAGACCGTAATTTCATGCCATGTTATCTGGCAGAACTGACTGTAGTAGTTTTGGGATATCAAAAATAAACAAAACCCCACACAAGTAAGGGCTGTGCTGCTCAGACTCTTCAATGCAGATGCCTTCAATTTAAAGCCATTCTGCTCTGGCTTCCACACAGAAAGGCACTAACTCACAGCATCCAACAGGCTACTCCAAAAGAGACAGAAAAATAATTTCCTGTTTTCACTGATTCTGTGGAACAAGTTGGGGAGAAGTAGAAATGTACAATTTATCACTCATCTTACAGACTTCTTCCCCATTTCAAACCTCACTGTTTTCCTGATTCTGAAAATTAAGGAACTATTCTCCTAATGCTATGCCAGCTGGTGCTTCTCCTCCAATACAAAAGGAGAAGCTGGTGCTTCTCCTCCTGTTTCCATTAATAGGACAATTGTGTTCTTAGAGCAGGACAATTCCTCCCCCTGCTTCCTTGTAACAGAAGTATTTGATCACTCTTCCAGTACTACTAGAAGGCTGAAGAGGGACTGCTTGCAAAGGTCTGCAGTGATAAGACGAGGGGCAATGGTTTGAAATGAGAGAAGAGCAGATTTAGATTGGATGTTAGGAACAAGTTCTTTACCAGGACTGCGCTGGAAGACTGGAACAGGTTGCCCAGGGAGGTAGTTGAAGCCCCAACCCTGAAGCTGTTCAAGTTTAGGCTCAACAGGCTCTGAGCAACCTGATTGAGTAGAGGATGTTCCTGCTCACTGCATGGAGGTTGGACTAGAGGAACTTTGGAGGTTCCTTCAAACCCAAACCATTCCATGATTCTATGATCCTCTAATACAAATGATTATAGTACCGTTATAGTTCACTGTGCAAATTATGGTGTTAGAGATAATCCAAATCAGTCAATACACAGGCAATGATCTGGTCTTGAAATTTCATCTGACTAATAAGTAATAACAAGCAGTAAACTGCTAAGCTCAGTTGTCATGAGAATGTTGCTTTTAGGAAAGACTGGGGAAAAGCCTTAACAGAACAACAGAACAAAAGCTGAAGTAAAATACCCAGTTCTTATCATATAAACATATATAGGCAGAAACTATTCCAGTAAAGTATTGTTCATGTTTTTGCTGGAGGAACTGACTGTTCTCTAAGAGTTCTCTAACATACTGCTTTGGGGAGTTAAGGCAAAGTTAGTGATGAATCTAACTTTCTGTGAAGCAATTTTACATCTCAGTTGTGCACAAGCATTTCTGAGTCACACCACAACAGCACAGTCAAGCCTCACTGTAACCCAGAAAGAAGAAAATGAATCTCACAGCTACCTTTGTATGTTCTCTTAATTTCTTCTGCCACACAGAGCGAGCAATAGCAATGTGCTTGCTGTCAGTAACATAGCAGCTGGCTGTGATGACGTGGTGCAGCGCAGTCCTCTGGCTCATAGCTTCAAGAACTCTCTCAACATGACGAAGGGACACCAAGGCCTCGGGCCATATGCCACCGCTAACAAGCTGCATTGTGCAAGGTACTAGAGCAATCTGTCCAGCACAGTAGAGAACATCTCCAACCTAGAAGGAAATAAAAATAAGTCAGTAAGATTTTGTGGGCAAGGGAAGAACTTTTTTTCTAGGTAGTTTCTATCTACAGTACCATTCATTGCCATCACTTGCCACAAATGCATCAAACGTTTCAGTCTAAAGGTAATTTTTGATAGGAATTTATCTAACACATGAAAATAGAGTATTGCAATAAACTTTAACCTAGCAGTTAATAATACATGGATATATGTGTCAGCTTACAACTAGAGATTCAGAAATTCATAGAATGGTTTGGGTTGGAAGGGACCTTAAAGATCATCCAGTTCCAACCTCCTCTGCCATGGCCAGGGACACCTCCCACTAGCAAAGGTTGCTCAAGGCCTCATCCAACCTGGCCTTGAACACCTCCAGGGAGCAGGTATCCATGACCTCCCTGGGCAACCTTTTATAGTGTCTCACCACCCTTACTGTAAAGAATTTCTTCCTAATATCCAGTCTAAACCTGCCCTCCTCAAGCTTCAATCCATTCCCTCTCTTTCTTCAAGCCACTCTTCACACAGCCTATATTTGTATTTGAGATTGCCCCAACCCAGGGACAGACTTTGCACTTGGATTTGTTGAAGCTCATGAGGTTGGCTTGGACCCACCTCTCAAGCTTGTCCAAGTCCATTTGGATGGATCACTCCCCTCCAGTGGGACCACACACCTTGGTGTCACCCACAAACTTGCTGAGGGTGTCTCAATCCCTCTGTCACCAATAAAGATGTTAATCAACACTGGTCCCAGTATCAACCCCTGAGGGATGCCACTTGTCACTGGTCTCCATTTGGACATCGAGCTGTTGACCACAACTCCCTGAGTGCAGCCATCAGCCAATTTCTTATCCAGTGAGTGCTGCACTCTCAAGTCCATGATTTTCCAGTTTGGTGACCAGGATGTCATGTGGGACAATGTCAAACACTTTACACAAGCCCAGGTAGATGACACCAGTTGCTGTAACTCTATCACAGAGAGCCACCAGGTTGATTGGGCTGATATTACTGACTGGTACAGCTGCTGGAGCACACTNTCTCATGCAGCCTCCTTCTAAACACCCCCAGGGATGGGCACTCCACCACCTCCCTGGGCAGCCCATCCCAATGCCAATCTCTCTCTTGATGCCCACAACTTCTTCCTAACACCCATCCTGAACCTGCCCTGGCACAGCTTGAGGCTGTGTCCTCTTCTTCTGTCCCTGGCTG
Organism: Ramphastos sulfuratus; assembly: GCA_013399055.1. Taxonomy (NCBI): domain Eukaryota; kingdom Metazoa; phylum Chordata; class Aves; order Piciformes; family Ramphastidae; genus Ramphastos; species Ramphastos sulfuratus. The sequence goes on from WBNM01007001.1 coordinate 15,181, forward strand.
CCTGGCAGCAGAGCCCAACCCCAGCTGGCCACAACCTCCCTTCAGGTAGCTGCAGAGAGCAATGAGGTCTGCCCTGAGCCTCCTCTTGTGCAGGCTGCACACCCCCAGCTCCCTCAGCCTCTCCCCACAGGGCTGTGTCCCAGGCCCCTCCCCAGCCTTGCTGCCCTTCTCTGGGCACATTCAAGTAAGATTCAGCAGCAGAGAGATGAAGCAGAGGTCTGGATTCCAGGCACTGTGTGCTAGGGCCATGGTGTTTTTCTGGTTGCTCTCACTCCTTCAGGGTGTTCAGCATGGCAATGAGTCCTGAGGTGAGGATTTAACAGAGAGCAGAGCAAAAGAAAGATAAAGAAGAAAGGGAAATGCATATCTGGAGTGTTTTGGTTGGTAACAATTCAGGAGGTGAGATGATTAAATCAATGCATTTGCACATTCATCTTCCAGCCAAATATTTGACTATTTCAGTGGGGGGAAAATAAAAATAATAATAAAAAAAAGCTTAGAAGTTGAAAATCTTCCCATTCCAACCTTTTCTGAATGATATTTTGAGTGGGTGGTGTCCAAGGTCCTCCCATTCATCCAGGAGAAAACAAACAAACAAAAACTAGCAGGCAAAGAAGCTGCACTTTGAAAGCCAACTGAAATAATTCATTGCAGCCAGCACAGAAGATGTGATCTGACTGGAAGGGAATTGTGCTGAAGAGCTTTTATTAGCAGGGAAAAAAAAGAAGAAAAGAAGGGAAAAAAAAAAAAAAAGGAATATTTTTTTCCCCCTTTGGGGGCTTTTGGTCAGTGAAGTGCAACGTGAGTTATTTGTGCAGCTCTAATCAGAGGCCTGCAGACATCTGCTTGCCTCAATCAGGCTGATTCCCTCTTGTTTGCAGGTGATGCTCTCCCTCCTAGGAGTGATCCACTTCACAGCCCCATGCCTGCAGCAGGTGCAGTTAAAATCTTGATGCCAAGTGGAAACAAAAGCACTCCCAGATGCCTTAGCTGCTCCTCTCACCCAGGGCAAAGAGATCCTTTCAGCTCTTCTTTGCTGGTTCAGATCATTGCCCAATTACTGTAATCTCAGCTCAGCTTTGAAAGGTC
>WBNM01007002.1:0-21943 GCA_013399055.1 Ramphastos sulfuratus
TGGCTGCTCTCCAGCCACCCTTTAGGCACCAGAAGGCTGCTCTAAAGCTTCCCTAAAGATTGAAACTTCAAGGTTCAGCATTAGCAAAGAGATTTTTTTTTTTCCCTGAAGCATGAAATACAGTAACTGATTGGAATAATGAATGTGTTGGGTTTTTTCTTACTGTCAGATCAGCTTAAATACACAAAACATTCTAAGTGACTTTATTAAAAAGCATATACCTAAGATACAGAGTTATGCATGTTGCCTTTTGACCCTGGCCTTAGAATTGAAAGGAAAATTTCCATGTGTTGGCTTTTATTTTTTCTCCCTTCCTTTTTCCTTCTTGTTGCTTTTGTTGCTGGAAATTGACAGCTTTGCAGTTAGGAGTGATTAATGATGGACCTCAGTTCTTTGGAGGGCCAAAGGTCATCCTTCTCATAGGCTGCAGGCTCTGTGGGAAAGGGGAGAGCGGACCTCTTCCTCAGAGCACACAAACCCCTCTCTCTATTCAGAGTTACTGCTGATGTGGGCACAATGGGTGGCAGCAGCAGTGCACAAATGGTGGAGGTGACGTGCAGGAGGCTATCAGGCTTTTTTTCTCCTGGCAGCATAGTTTGTGGATTGTGTGGATCTCCCTTTTTGTAAGCCAGCTACTGAGTCTGCAGCACAGTTTCTGTTGCTGAACTCTCCTGAGGCCCAAGAGTCAAATGGCTTTGGGGAAAGAAGTAAAACATTTTGAATGTAATTCAAAGAATCACAGAATGTTAGAGGTTGGAAAGGACCTCCAGAGATCAAGTCCAAACACCTTGCCAAAAGCATCACCCAAGTTAGTCTGCACAGGAATGCATCCAGCTGGGTTTGCAAAGTCTCCAGAGGAGGAGACTCCACAACCTCTGAGGGCAGCCTGCTCCAGGGCTCTGTCACCCTCACTGTAAAGAAGTTTCTCCTCCTGTTGAGCTGAAATCCTCTATATTCTCATTTGTATCCATTATTCCTTATTGCCGCAGACCACCGAAAAGAGCTTGGCCCCCTCCACTTGACACCCACCCCTCAGATATTGATAGACACTGACCAGATCCCCTCTCAGCCTTCTCTTCTCCAGACTAAACAGCCCCAGGGCTCTCTGTCTCACTTTGCAGGGCAGATGCTCAGGTCCCCCAGTCATCCTCGTGACTCTCTGTTGGACTCTCTCCAGCAGATCTCTGTCTCTCTTGAACCAGAGAGCCCAAAACTGGACACAGTACTGCAGGTGCAGTCTCAGCAGGACGGAGTAGAGGGGGAGAAGAACCTCCCTAGCCCTGCTAGGCACACTTTTCCTGATCTGCCTCAGGATGCCATTGGCTCTCTTGGCCACAAAGGCACACTGCTGGTAAATTGGTAAAAAGAAAGAAAAAAAGAAAACAGATAATCCTTGCTCTGGTTGGATTTCGGTAGTCTTCTGAGGTCACTTCCAACCCCTGACATTATGTGATTCTGTGGTAAAGGAAAAGAGTTGTCAAGGGTAGCTCTCCTATGGTTTCCTGAATGAGGAAGGCTGTTTTATACAACAGTGGTGTTTTAAATTGTAGCCTCTGGAGGCCAATCTCCAATTAAACAAACCCTTTCAGCACCATCTCTAATTGTCTTTTGGAAATGAGAATCTAGCTTCAGTTCTTCAAAATGTCACTTAGGAGGTTTGTTGGAAATGATGGTTGTGTGGGGTTGTGAGGATATGATTGATGGTCCTTGGCTTCCCTGAGGAAGCTACAAAATATGGCCACAAACAGTTTGAAACGTGGCGAGAAGCCACTTTTCAACCAAAACAACATAAAAAGACTCAAGTACATAAGAAGCAATGTTTGGAGACAAAATGTGAGTGTCAGATTTTTGGCTGAGCTTTTAATTTTAAAAAATGTTGTCTATGTGTGTGCAGTTGTTGCATATATGTAAATAGATCTGAAAAAAAATCCCAGGCTGGTCAGATGCCTTCACCTGTAACCTGTTGCCAGTTCATTTCTGTTACACCCTGGGGATGTGTGGTTGGAAAGNTGCTGCTTGGTGGCAAGAGATAGGATGAGAGGAAATGGTTCCAAGCTGCCCCAGGGCAGGTTCAGGCTGGATGCTAGGAAATATTTCTTGCCAGAGGGGATTCTCAAACACTGGAATGTTCTGCCCAGGGCAGTGCTGGAGTCCCCATCCCTGGAGGTGTTTGAGCAGCCTGTGGAGCTGGTGCTTAGGGACATGGCTTAGTGTTGACCCTTGAGTGCTGGGTGGAAGGTTGGACTCATGAGCTTGGAGGTCTCTTCCAACTGGCTGTTTTCTCTGATAGTGTGGTAACAAAATCTGTCAGTTCTTCACCTTAATGCTTTCCATCGTGATATTCCCTTTTCGTGCCACCACCCTATTGTAGTTCCAATGCTCCCATGGTTTGGAACATTTTTTTCTTTGCTATCTGCTGTGTAGTTCAAGGGAGAATAACCTTAGTTTTGAAGACCAAAGACTGCAGAAACCATTCTGTATTATTTAACTTGCTAAATCCTTCAGAAGGAAACTTTCTTCTTTAAAGCCCAAATAAAAGCTATGTGCTATTTAAAATGCAGTTTACCTGACCAGAGCTTTGGAGTTATCTGGTGTTTCTTAATAAATGATGGGAAATGGTAAGAAAATTGGAGCTGAAGTCTCCTAACTACTGATGTGGTATGAGTTTATAAATCAAGTAGCACTTGATGATAGATTCTGGATTTCCTAATGTTGTATTTGACTAAACTGATCTGGGGTTATTTTTGCTTGTTCCTTGTATTAACAATCATGTCATTGGTTTACAGGCTCACAGGATGTTAGGGGTTGGAAGGGACCTCTGGAGATATTCCAGTCCAACTGCCCTGCCAGAGCAGGACCATAGAATCTAGCACAGGTTGCACGCAAACACATCCAGACAGGGCTGGAAAGTCTCCAGAGAAGGAGACTCCACAACCTCTCTGGGCAGCCTGTGCCAGGCCTCTCTCACCCTTACACTCAACAAGTTCTTCCTCATCTTGAGGTGGAACTTCTGTGCTGTAGTTTCCATCCCTTGCCCCTTGTCCTATCCTGGGGTGCAACTGAACAGAGGCCATCCCTGTCCCTCTTGACCCCAGCCCTCAGATATTTATAAACATGGATTAGTTCCCCTCTAAATCTTCTCTTCACCAGACCAAAAAGCCCCAGGGCTTTCAGCCTTTGCTCATCAGGCAGTGCTCCAGCACCTTAATCATATTTGTAGCCCTCCCTTGGATTCTCTCTAGTAGATCTCTGTCCCTTCTGAACTGGGGAGCCCAGAACTGGATGCAATATTCCAGGTGAGGTCTCCACCAGGACAGAGTAGAGGGGCAGGAGAACTACCCTTGATCTGCTGGACACACTTGTCTTAACACCCCCAGAACCCCATTGGCCTTCTTGGCCACAAGGGCACATTGCTGTCCTAAGCAGAACTTGCTGCCCACCAGCACTCCCAGGTCTTTCTCCACAGGGCTGCTCTCCAGCAGATCACCTCCTAGCCTGTACTGGTGCCGTTCATTGTTCCTTTCCAGGTGCAGGACTCTGCACTGATCCCTGTTGAACCTCATCAGGTTCCTCTGTGCCCAGCTCTCAGTCTGTCCAAATCTCACTGAATGGCCACACAGCCTTCAGATGTCAGCCAAGCCAAGTTTAACTTGAATACTTCTTTCCTTTAGGGGGAAGAAAATATTTTTATATCTGTGCACGTTCTTGGTGAGTGGGAAGAGGGAAATGCTTCAAGAACTTGAGGTTTACAATGATGTGTTTTTTTTTTTTTTTTTCTCTCTTTCAGAGTGTCTTCTGTAACAAAACCTGATCTCATTCATGTGCCAAAGGTATGTTGTTCATCATCATCACAACCAAGCATGTGGCACTGTTACCCTGTTGATAAGCACTTTCATTCAAACTTGCCTTTCAATGCTTGACTTTCATGTGCTAAATTAAGGGTATTTGAATCTTTGAGAGATCACCCTCAAAAAAAACAAAACCCCCAAAACAATTGAAATTTTGAGGCATCTGGCTAAAAATAATAATAGTAAAATAAAAGTTATCATATAATTATTGGAACAATTTTTAGAAAGATACTGAAGTGTTTCCTCTGTCCCTAAGAGAAGAACAGTAGTAGTGCTTTTTTGCTGATGAGTTTTTGGTTTGGTTGGTTTGGTCTTTGTTTTTTTTTTTTAACAGGCACTGAAATATTCTTTTCTATTTGAAAGAAAGTTATCTAAATATTTGGATTTTGGAGAACAACTCCCCTGGGGAATTAGTTGTTCTCTAGTTCTTTTTTTTCCCTCAGAAGCAATAGTTTCAAACTCCCCTTTTTAATAAGAAGGATGTTTGCAAACCTGAAAATGCTTACAAGTGTCTGATACTTAAAAATGCTCTGCAGTGGACAGAAATAATGAGTAGCATATTTAGTATATATAGTTCTGCAGACTGTGATTTGAAAGGCCACAGTTTGGGAACCATGATGTTGAAATGCAGCTCCCAGGTGCAGGGGAAAAAAAAAATGAAGACATTGGGACACCTGAGTGGAGTGCAACTGGAAAAGTTCCAAGTCCCAAAGCAGTGACCTCTAATAAATGAGCTCCAGTGCTCTGGTTCCACTGCTAAGGGCTGTATCAGCAGGTCCATACATACTGATGTGCACGCACACATGCTGCTTGTATATGGGGAACGTGGATATCCCAAATTGGGTTGGAGAAGTGGAATGTGGATTTTTATTAGAAACACTCAGGGTTTCTACACATGCATTACCCAGAGGGTTTTGCAGTACAACAATTCTTCAGTTTCTTTTGAATCTGATTTGTGGGGTGCCTGTTTTGGATGTGATGAGAGGAGTTAGCATCATGTGATTTCATATTGATTGTGCATGCCTGGATCCTTCCCTTTCCTAAAATGCATGGCTCAGGGCTTTTTTTTCCCCTGTACCTTTCATGGCTGCAATCTTGGTAAGGCTTGCTTCTGTGCTTCGTTTGATGCTGAGCAGGCTCTCTGCCCTGAGAGCAGCAAAGACTCCGTGCTGAGGAAGGTGCTGCATGCGTTTGGTGCGGTTTTGTGTGTTTCGTTTTTTTTCTCATCTCGCATAGGGAGAACCTACAGAAGTAGTTAAGCCTGTGCCCATTGCCTCTGCTGTTGCACCCAAAGTCACTAGCGTGGCTTACAATAAGACGCCACGGCCGTTTGGAGCTGTAACCTCCTCCAAAGTCACCTCCATCCCATCACCATCCTCCGCCTTCACCCCAGCTCAGGCGGCCCCGTTTGCCGCGCCCGGACTGCATGTTAACGCCAAGCCTAACGCTGAGCAGCAGGCACCCGCCCCGAGCGCTGCTAAACCTGCAGTTAATGTCCTACGGCAGCCCACTGCCGCGCACGCCGCGGCCCCCAGCGCCACCGCTGCACATGGCGCCCAGGATGTAGCCGAGGGGCCACGACGAGGAGGCACAGAAAACCAGGGGGAGAGTAAACAGCAAAATGGGTAGGTGGGATTTCTTGTGTTTTTCGCTGTGAGGCTCTTTTCTCACAGGAAAAAAGCTGGGCTTGTGTAAGGGCTGAGTGGAACACAGCTGGGAGGACTTCAGTCCTCAGAAGTAAATCTCTGATGCTTCAAAGGGCCGAGCCAAACCTTTGGTGATGGCGTTTCTCAGGAGTGACATAGTGGGATTATGGAGTGTCACAGCTGAATTGGATTGGGACCACAAAATCCTTTAGCAGATGGATTGGATCAGATGTGTTCTGGACCTTACAACAAGCCTGGTATTGATTTCAGTGTCTCTGTCTCACTGTGTATGTTGATTCCTGACCGAAAGCAGCAGGCACTCAAAAACGCAAAGCGGTGTGGCAAGAAAGGTCAGTGGGGGCTGTGGAGGCTGGGAATGGGATGTGCTGAGATACCAACTGTGACAACAAGAAGATTGGTGGAGAAAGGTCCTGGAAGGGAGGCAGATGTCACATTACTTCTCTGCACAAAATGTGAGAAAGTTTATGATACATTCAAGGACGCTGGAAGGGTTTAGCAGATTGTTTGCACCTCAGCTTTAAAAGGTTACTTTTACTCTAAAAAAAGCAACACGGATTTTAAACCTGAGTAATTTGTGTATTCAAATAGTTTGGAGGTTTTTTATGTTGAAGTGGATATTGGAAACATAACATTGAAGGTTACATAAAATGCTTACACTCTATCTTGTACAGCATCTGGACCAATCAACAGTAGATTGATAAATGATGCTGAGCCCAGCATTGGGCACTTAGACATGTACCACTGCCCTGTTTCGGTGGCATGCTTTTGGCTGGGACTGCCTTGGATCTCCCAGAAATTCCAGACAGGGCTCACAAGCTGCACCACCCCAGAGACTGGATCCCAGCGTCTGCTGTGCCAGGGAGAGAGGAGTGCAAGCAGTCTGATGCCAGCAGGCCTCCCTGCCTAGCAGCAGCGTCTGGCAGATATGAATTAGTCAGTAAGAAGGGCAAAAGGGGAACTGTAGGTTTCTCCTAGATCTCAAGGACATAAAACCTGTGCTTCAAACCTAAAAACCGTGGTCACTACTTCCCATGCCTCAAGGGACAGGCTGGAGGAATAGGCCTGGTGCCTCCCTCATCAGATATTCCCTTAGTATATGAAAGGTAAGCATCTACATCAACTGAAACCCAGAATAAAGTGCAGTTTCAGCTGAACTTCTCACAGAGGGGGAAAATGTTGTTAGGTGTCTCTTCTCTTCCTATTGCAGTATCAATATTCTCCATACATGAAGTCATTTAATGCTGTTAGTATGGTGGCGTCCAGCTGGTGGCAAGAGTCTGCGGTGTGCAGAAGTAGAGTGAGATCAGGAGATCCCAAGGACTGACTTAGTGATGGCAGACCTGTTGAATGCGCTTTGGCAAACCATCTCTTATCTTTCCAGGAATGTTGTTTTAGCAAATAACTGCCTAAGGAGTACTGAAAAGCAGCAATTAGTACTGAAGGAGCAGAACAATAGCAGCGAAATTAAGTCTTCTGGAAGGAAGTGCTGCAGGCTAGAGCAAGCACTTGACAAGCAAGATGGGTTCATTGCACCACCTTAGATTGCAGAAAGAATAACACCAACTGAATTGGTTAGTCTGGAATAAATTCCATCTTGCTTCTCTATTTTGTACGATTCTTCGTCAATAGCACTACTGAGCAAATGCAGTTTTTCAGACATGCACTTTGTCATCCTCAGAAGTTCCTCCCTTCCTGCTTGTTCCCTTCAAACTCTGTTCAGGACCCAAACTATTTGCTTTCACTTCAGGATGGGGAAGGAAGTTTGGTTTCCTTTGTTTAGTCTTGGTTTAGAAAGACTTAGAAAGAATGAATTTGCCTTCACTAGGGTGCATGCAATTATGCTTTTATCAAGACCTTCTTGCCAACTCTTTTGTGGAAATGTGCCTGCTGCTTAAAACAGGTAAGATGTCAACAGACTTCACTCAGTTTAAGCTCAGCTAGGATAAATTTTCTTCCTTCTAGGTTCTCTTGATGATTCTAAGTTTGACTTACATAATATATGGCTTTACCAGAGCTTGAATTTGGAAAATCCTGTAGTATTTCAAGAAGCAAAGGATGCATTAACACATCAAATACTTTTTTTTTTTCCCCTTGCAGATAACAGCAGTGACAAAGTTAGTATCAACAGCACTGGAGTTGAGCTATGGTTGTTTTTCCTGTTGGAATAACCAGCATGTATTCTTGTTTTGCAAAATTACAGCTCTTACAGAGCTTCATGTTTACATTTTGCAAAACAGCTTCAGCTTCTCTTAGTAACTTCTTAGTGTAGCAGATGCTTTTGTCTGCATCGGACATGATGTGATCTGGCTTATTGCTGTGTTAGATTTTGCAGGGCTTGGGTTTTTTTTTCATTCCACAAAACATTTGTTTGTGTGTATAGATAAATTCTTGGTGCATCCATGGCTAATTGGTGTGGGTGATACAAGTAGTAAATGGTGAAATGAAGTGTAAAAGCAAAAATGGTTTGAGAATTAGGAGCGAAGGGATGGATACTGAAGTTCTTTACCATGACGGTGGTGGAACACAGGTTGCCCAGGGAGGTGGTTTGGGCCCCAGCCCTGGAGAGGTGTTCAAAGTGAGGCTCCACAGGACTCTGGGCAGCCCAATCTAGTTGGGGATGCCTCAGCTGCTTACTCTGGAGCGGGTTGGGCTAGATGACCGTCGGAGGTCCTTTCCAACCTAGACCATTCTGTGATTCTGAATCTATACAACAAAAATGAGAGTAGCACCCATATACTGTGATTGGTGCATGACTGAGGGTTTGTTTTTCTTCAGTTGGCTTGCCTTTTTCTCCCCTCAAAGCTGAATTAAGGGAGAGCCATGGCGTGGAATCTTCCTTTGTCTCTGGCACCACCTTGTTGCCTCAATGAGTCATTACCAGTAGACTTATGCCTTGGAAAAGGGACTTTGTAGGATCCATAAGAGAAGTCAGCAGGTTATTTTGTTTGTAGTACCACTTTGAGCAAGTGTAAAAGACTACTGATTTCACTGTGGTAGTTGCTAGATTGCAGTCAACTGCATGTAAATAATTACATTTCCCTGTAATTCCATACATTTAATTACTGCTTTGAATTTCAGATTTTATTTTTTGCTATTAACTGGTTTGATGCTTTACATACTGTTTCTTTCTTTTTGGTTTTGTTTTCTCTGTATTACTTGTGCTGTGTCCTGGAAGTGCCATTCTCCTGTATACCTCTCCCTCTTTTAGCCACTTTGAGATGTGCTACATGTACTTCACTAATACTGTGTGTCAATAAATCCAATCTCTTGATATGATTTTGTACAATACCTTTCATATAATTCTTTAAAGTATTAAGCCTGCATATTTACTTATGGCCTTCCATTTAATGGGCCTAATTCTTAGCTTGTTGACAAGTAATAATTTACAGCATTCTCATTCATATTTTCCATCTTTCTTCACCAGAAATATTTTGCAAAGTGGGGAAATAGTTGCAAAAATGAAAGTGGTTTGGGTGTTTGTTTTTCTTTTTTTAAAATGTTGTAATAATTTTTAAAAATACTAGAATTGTTATGTTTCAGGAGCTAGTCTTGCACTGTTCATCTGTGAATTGTGTGAAAATCAGCACACATTTAAAGAGTATTAATCTATTTATTAATGCTATGGGATAATGAATGAAGAATTTGGTAGTAATGCTTTTATGGTATGAATCTTCTGTTCTCATTTCCCGCACCGATCGGTGCCATTACAGGTTCTTCACTCAGTTCCTGCAAGCAAAGTTTTATAATCCTGTGTTCTGGTGTCCACACCATAAGCAGGACACAGACCTGTTGGAGTGAGTCCAGAGCAGGCCACAAAGGTGATCCAAGGGCTGGAGCACCTCTGCTATGAGGACAGGCTGAGGGAGCTGGAGGTGTTCAGCCTGGAGAAGGGAAGACTCCAGGGAGACCTTAGAGCAGCCTTCCAATAGCTGAAGGGATCCTGCAGGAAGGCTGCAGAAGGACTTTTCCTGAGGGTGTCTAGAGACAGGACAAGGGCAAATGGTTTGGAGTTGAGGCAGAGCAGGGTTAGACTGGATCTTAGGAAGAAGTTCTTCAATACCACTGTGGTGTGACTCTGGAATATACTGCTCAGGGAGGTTGTGGATGCCTCCTGCCTGTGAGTGTTCAAGGCCGGGTCGGATGAGGCCTCGAGCCTAGTTGAGAGGTGTCCCTGCTCGTGATGGGGAGGTTGGAGTAGATGACCTCTGCTTTCCCCTCCAAGCTAAGCCATGCTACAATTCTGTGTTCTTTCAAGTCTGCTACTGCAGAGATGGATGACAGCATGTGGATTCCTGTAGGGAAAATTTCCAAATGAGATGATCAGCCTGCTCCTTTGAATTTCAGAGAGGGTATTAAGCACCAGCATCTCCATGTCATGCTCCACAGTGTCACTGCCTAGACTTTCAAATGGCCCGGTTGTGATCCAGGCTTTGCCAAGTACAAAAGACTGTGTGGCACTTTTAGCCCTTTGCCTCTTGAGAACCAAAGGGAGAATTTGATGAGGGGCACTGGATCTGAAGTAGACTTACCCTGTTTTACCAAAATAAATGCTCCTGTAATCCTTGTAAGGAAATTGCTCTGAGCTGCTTATGATAGTTCTGTGGTGCTGTGGCTTTGTTAGTAGCGTGTGAATACTGCTATTAATTGGGTTTCAGTGCCCTCTCCCACAGAACTAATTCGCTAGAATAATTAGCTGTACTTGTGTTTCAGCATTCTGACTGTATTTCACATTGTTTTCTTTTTCTCCTTTTCCTGTTTCTGCTGGGAAAACTTTCTCTTGCTGTCTTACTCTGTCACCTCCAAGGAAAAACCCACCTAAACGGTAAAGGCTTAAGCATGAAAATGGGGTCTGGGTTGATGAAAAGCTCAACATGAGCCTGCAGTGTGTGCNGACCACACTGTCTTTTGCTGTGTAGACTGTTTCAGCAGCAAAACAAGGAAGAGTATTTCAGTTGGCTTAAAGAAATTTGAAAGCTCTACTTAGTTCCGAACACTGAATGTGTGTTCAGGCCTGCCTGTATAGCTCACTGCTGCACATCTGCATGCAGACACAGGAGCTGCCCTGCGAATATTGCCCCTGTCTTTGTACCTACCCCAACCCAGGTGGCCTCAAGATTTTCGCTCACTGTTCTCTCCTCTCCTTGGTGCAGCCCCCCACGGAAGCACATCGTGGACACCTACACAGAATTTTACCACACGCCCACCCACAGCGATGCCAGCAAGAAGCGGCTGATTGAAGACACGGAGGACTGGCACCCCCGCACGGGCACCACCCAGTCCCGCTCTTTCCGCATCCTTGCCCAGATCACCGGCACTGATCATGGTGAGTACGTTGGTGGAAACTGAAGTCATGGCATTGGACAGGGAGGTGTTTTTATGAAGACAGGGTGGAAGAGTTGGGGTTGTTGAGCCTTGAGCAAAGAAGGCTCCAAGGAGACCTTAGTGTGACCTTCCAGTATCTGAAGGGGACTACAAGAAAGCTGGGGAGGGACTTTTTAGCGTGTCAGGGAGTGATAGGAATGGGGGGAATGCAACAAAACTAGAAGTGGGTAGATTCAGATTGGATGTTAGGAAGAAGTTCTTCACCATCAGGGTGGTGAGACACTGGAACAGGTTGCCCAGGGAGGTGGTGGAAGCCTCATCCCTGGAAGTTTTTAAGGGCAGGCTGGATGTGGCTCTGAGCAACCTCATCTACTGTGAGATATCCCTGCCCATGGCAGGGAGTTTGGAACTGGATGATCCCTGAGATCCCTTCCAGCCCTGACAATTCTGTGATTTTATAATTTTATAAGCTGGGGACAAGGGGAAATAGTTACAGGATTCAGTCACATCTCTTGCATTTACCCTCTCAGATAATAAATCCATTAGTCAAAATTTTGGTGAGCTCTTTAAAAGAAAAGATTTGAGGAGCCTGTGAGAGGTAACCTTGCAATGTTTTATGCACAGTAATATTTTGTCCATCCTGAAAAGTGACAGAACAGCCTACTGCTCTCCCATGCACTAAGTGTCCTGTGCAGTCAGCCTCCCGATTCTCTACTTATGGGCAGTTGCATCTTTTTTTCTGAGTTAAGAGCAACTTCAAAAGCTCCATCCTCTGTTGATGGAGGAAAGCAGTGGAGCAAAATGCAGTGGGAGACCTCAGAGAAGAGGAAGATGATCTCATCACCGTCCCTGGAGGTGTTTGAAAGCTGCGTAGATGTGCTGCTTGGGGATATGGCTTAATGGTGGACTTGGTAGGGTAGGGTTAATGCTTGGGCTTGATGATCTTGAAGGTCTTTTCCAACCTAAATGATTCCAAAATTAGTCCTTTTTCTAAAGAACTCTTAAAATTTCCATTTCTACTCCTCAAGATGTTTGGCAGATAGGTATTTATCCTTGATTTTCCCTCTTGTCTTACTAAAGTGACAACAAAATAATGTTCCAGTTCAATGCTCCTGAAAAATAAAGGTGTTTCAGGCATGTAGAAAATCTTTGACAGTCATACAGATGTATGTGGCCTGCAGTGATTTAACCAATTGGAGGCATAAATCTGTAGGTCCACTGTTTTTTTTTCCCCAGGTCATGTTTCCATGCTTTCCCTGTTATAGTGTCCACATGTACTGTGGACTGGAGCAGGTTATCTGGTGAAGATCATTCCCTGTCAGATCATTTTAGGGTGAAACTTCAATGTGGTATTACACTGTCAGGTATAATTCATTGGCCGAGATCTGTGATGTTGTGTAAAAACTGTCAGAGGCACCAGAAAAAGATTTAAGCTCAGTCATGCTCAGACTGAGGCAGCCAGTGTAGAGGTGATGATTCCATTCTTCTGCTTCTTGCAGTTAGTGCTCCAATGAAAAAGGCAGCAAGGAAATCAGACCCTGTCGTCGGGGGCAAATTTAATTGACTGTTGATTATTTGGCAGAATTACTCTAGAAGCCAATGATAACACATCCTGAAATAAAGATTATTGTCCATGTGTGATGAATATTTTAAACACGAACAGTTACCTGCCTGTTTTGTGGTGCTGTGCTACATTCGTCTATTAATGGATTATCTGTCTTTGGAATCCCTTGATGAATCCTTGTAAGGGCAGAGTATGAGTCCTGAACATCAAATAATACATCATCCAATATGAATTCATCAATCAGGTTGACAAATGCTATAAGGAAGTGACAGCAGTTAGATTTTTCTGAACTTAGAGCTGGAAATTTATCCCATGTGCAGTCCTCTAGCACCTTGATGGATCACAGCCTGGCTGCAAGCAGCCCCTTAGAGTATCACTTGATATCAACTCTCCAGATGCTCATCCAAAAGAAATGCCTTCCCACTTCCATTTATCTCCCACTTCTTGCCTCACCTTTCTCACTGTCAACGTGGAAAGTGGGCCAAGGGAAAGGGCAGAGACCAGCAGAGCTACCTTTCAGCAATCCTAATGGCAAAGGGGCTCTTTATAGACACCTCTCATTTCCACTGGGGCATAGAGCTGAGGAGTCCTAGTGAGCCTTGTAATTTACTGCAGTGAAGGCATTGGCCCAGGGCTGAATTTCAGTGTAAGGTAGTACAGTGCCTTCAGTGCAAAAACAAAACTGTTCTCATCTGTTGCAGTTGCAGAACCGGAACGTGAAACTGCAAAGAAGACAAAGTGAGTCAATGTTTCTCATTTTTATTAAGTTTAATACATTTTTATTACTTTTAATACCTTAATACTATGCATGTCTTAATTCTTAACTGGTAGCTTGGTGCATTTGTGTGAAACCTGGATGTTTTTAGAATGTTGCTTCTACTTTTGCCTTCTACCTTGGCATGTGAAAATCTAGTGGTTTTTTGCTGGTTGTTTTTTTTTTTTCTGCCTGGATCAACCTTCCCAAATGTCTTGGAGAAGTGCAGTGTTAACAATTGTGCAGGAGTTTGAGATTTTCCATAAGCCTGAACCGATTCGGTTTTCTGTGCAAGATCAGCTTGTGGGAGTGTTTTCCTTCTCCTAAATCTAACCAGGCACTTCTGATTCGTGAGTGTGGATCAGATTGCAAAGCATAGCTGGAAAATAGTGGTAGCACTCTGGACTGTGAATGGGAGTCATCTGTCTTCTTTGGCAGAAGTGTTTGTCACAGGTTGGAGCCACAAGCTGCCCAGGGCAAAAGGACAGAAAGGTATTTTTCCCCCAGGGGAGTGAAATAAAAGACCCTGGCACAGAACTGGAGGCTAAATGTGAATGCCATTTACACATGGACACAGAAACACAAAAGGTGTGCTGGGATGTCAGGTAGTGATAGAACTCGGGGGAATGGAACAAAACTAGAAGTGAGTAGATTGAGATTGGGTGTTAGGAAGAAGTTCTTCACCATGAAGGTGGTGAGACACTGGAACAAGCTGCCCAGGAAGGTGGTGGAACCCTCATCCCTGTAAGTTTTCAAGGCCAGGCTGGATGTGGCTCTGGGCAACCTGATCTAGTGTGAGGTGTCCCTGCCCATGGCAGGGGAGTTGGAGCTGGATGATCTTTGAGGTCCCTTCCAGCCCTGACAATTCTACGATTCTATAATTCTAAAAGGAATATATACACAAACTAGACCCAGTTCTCCACCTGGGCCTGCCAGGCTGCGACCTTCCAGAGCCTTCCAAAGCCTCCACCTTCCACTCAGCCTCAGCAGGCCCAGGAGCAGACCAAACTGCCTCCCCCACCAAGACAGGCCTCCCAAGCCTCAATGCTCCCCCACCACGCCTGGTGGCATAGCTAGAAATTAGCTTTCCATCTGTGACCCAGAGGAGGCCATCAATGGGCCAACATTAAAGGGATGAGTTTCAACAAGACCAAATGCCAGGTCCCGTGCTTAGGCTACAACAACCCCAAGCAATGCTACAGGCTTGGGGCAGTGCAGCTGGAAAGCTACCTGCAGAGAAGGACCTGGGGGTTGTAATTGACAGGCAGCNAGCCGCATGTGCCCAGATTGAAGGGAGAAAGAAAATTTGCTGTGGACTACCTTGTACAGAGAGATGCAGGAAAATAGAATAGAAGAAACAATTACAGTGTCCTGTGTGCTCCCCCAAGACTTTCTGGAGGACTTTCTTGATGGTTATACCAATTAATCCTTAATTTCCCTTAACTTACAAGGGTGGTGCTCCAAACGAGGACCGACTAGTGGCTAAATCCTGCGCTCAGTGGGAGTCGTTTTGCTGATTTTGCCTAACACTCAATCTCAAGTTCTTGACAGAGAGAGGAAGAGAATACACAGATGGGAATAGTGCATGGAGATTGCATGCTGGCTTGTGAAACTGCCTGAGACAACCTTTCTTCCTTTCTTATTTCTCTTCTATCGCTCTTTCTTTTTTTTCCACAGGGAAAAGGTTCCCATCCACGTCTTTAGCCCCAAATATACCAAATTACGTGACTGGCACCATGAAGTCTCAGCACGTGCTCTTAATGTCCAGTGATTTTACCCAAGTTGCCAAAGTGAAATATAAATACTTCCTTCCTTTCTTCTTTTCCACCTGCTTTGCAAAAAAAAAAAAAAAAAGGAAAATATGTTTCACTAGCCTTACTGCCCGAGAAATTCTAGCCTTTTCTATACTTTTTTCTAACACTTTCCTACTGATATGTAAAAAATGAGATGAAAATGTTTTTGTGCTGATCACTAGTTGACACACACACACACCCCCCACCCCACTCCACCCCCCACCCCTGTGTTTCAAACAGAACACCTCTGGTGGCTGAATCTCCCAACATGGAGAGGATGGCTGTTGCTGTTTTTATTTTGCCTTTAAGGAGTCATTTGCCTCGCCGAGTTTGAGTTGCTGTAGGTTGTTAGAAAGCAGAAAGTGATCAACAAACGATTAAGGAAGTTGTGTTACTTTTATTTTTGGGGGGTTGGAGCAAGAAGACAAAGAGGAACTGTATGCACTTGTTTCAAAGTATTGTACTTAGCAGAACGATTAGCTTGGATCTTGCTGGACTTTGAGCAGGTCAGTTTTAGAGCGGTTGTAAATGTTTTACAAAGCAGAGCAAGAAGACACACTGTTTGTATTGACCTAAAAATTAAAGGGGGGGAAAAACCCCAATAATAGTACTACACTGTTGTGATTTGAAGTGCAAGCTCAATAGAAGGATTCTGCTTCTTAAGCTAAGAAAGTGTTCATATTGTGGAAAACTTGGAAAAAACCAAACCTAAGAAATATGTTGCTGTGTACTTCTAGGAGCCTCAACACATCCTCTAGCAGGAACAGGAGGAGGCAGTAGTATTTATTTCTTACAGAGTGAAGCTCATAGGCTTTCTTGTGTTTATTTATAAAAGCTTCCTGGCTCTATGATTCTCCTGTAAAATAATGTATTATAGTAGCTACACAGTCATTAATTTATGCTTTCTGAAGCTTCTAAGAGTATTTTAATAAAAGTTGCTTTTATCTTAGCTGTCTGTTTCTCTCTTGAGTCTTCTCTGATTCTTTGGGTAGCGCTGTTGTGCCTGGAGCTGTAATTTCCATAACACCTTCACAATCTGCATTGTACAAAGCTATCACAACAGCAGAGTTCCTGCCTGTGTTCCCAAGGGTGTGTGTGTTGGCCAAATCAACGTGGGGTTTGCAGAAATCAATGAAACAATTGGCCTTTTGCGTGGGCTACAGGAGTGAGAAACTACTAAGTGCAGCCTTTGTGGAATCGGAGAAGTTTCAGGCTTTAAAGGTGAATTATAAAGCACACACAAGACCCTCATCTCTCATAACCTCTTAAATGAGGAGGCTTGCAACTGGCTTGTAGTTTCTGCAGCTGATCTACAGGTGTTTCTGACAGAGCTGGTGTGAACACAATTGTGTCCAGTCCTAATGCTTCTGCAGATGTTGAGGGGGCAGATGGGGTTATTTGTAATGGAAAATTGAAAGGCAATAGAGACTTTTGGAAGTATGTTAAGCTTGTGTTTCCTTTTCAGATGCTTTATACTGCTGTGCAGTACAACAGCAGCTTATAGTATTTGTCATTTTATGTTTAGGAAAGACCCAACAGAGAATGGAGACTTGAGGTAACAGCCAAGTTTTCTAACACTAACAGTCACCCATGTGGATGCCTAACAATGCACAGCATAAAGTACAATTAGACTTGCACTGGTGACGATGGACTAAGGCACATCACATCTTACACACCTTTTGGGTTCACTCCGTGAGGGCAGTATGGCAAAATGTTCACTTGTAAGACTGTTTGGATGAGAATCATAGAATGGTAAGTTTGGAAAGGACCTCAGACATCACCTAGTTCCAACCCCCTGCCATAGGCAAGGACACCTCCCACTAGCACAGGTCACTCAAGGCCTCGTCCACTCTGGCCTTGAACACCTCCAGGCAGGGAGCAGCCACAACCTCCCTGGGCAACCTGTGCCAGTGCCTCACCACCCTCACTGGAAAGAACCTCCTCCTGACGTCCAATTTAAGTCTTCCCTCTGCCAGATTAAATCTATTGCCCCTTGTCCTGTCATTGCAAGACCTTGTCAATAGTCCCTCCCCAGCCTTCCTGTAGGCCCCCTTCAGATACTGGAAGGCTACTCTAAGGTCTCCTCAAAGCCTTTCCTTCTCCAGGCTGAAAAGCCCCAACTCTCAGCCTGTCCTTACAGCGGAGCTGCTGCAGCCCTCAGCATCTTTGTGGCCCTCCTCTGGACCCGCTCCAACAGTTCCATGTCCTTCCTGTGCTAGGGGCTCCAGAACTGCACACAGTATTCCAGGTGGAGTCTGAGGAGAGCAGAGCAAAGGGGCAGAATCCCCTCCCTTGCCCTGCTGCCCACACTGCTCTTGCTGCAGCCCAGCACACAGTTGCTGTCTGGGCTGCACTCACACTGCAGGCTCATGTTGAGCTTTTCCTCACCCCAGGTCCTTTTCCTGTGCCAAGTCAGTTTGATTTGCCCCCATCTGTCATGTTACCTGGTAGTGAGCAGTGTTACTAAACCCAAGTGTGTTACTGAATGCACAGACAATGCAATGTAAATGTATTAAGGAAGGAATATGAAGTAGGGTATTAAAAACATTTTGCTGTGTTCAAAGGAAAGATGGGAGTTTCAGAGGAGATGGATGCAATGACAACTATCAAAGGTTATCCCTCTGACTCTCTGTCAAGTGTCCTTAGTGAAGGCAAGATGGTTTGACCTTCAAGTATTTCTATGTTTTGAAGATGTCACTAGCTAATGGAAGTATTTTCACATGAGCATTTAACTTAACATTATCTGTCTTATCAGTTCTTTTCCCTTTTGAAGGGTGTTGATTTATCAAGCCCTCACTGAGATGTGCAAATTTCAACTCTTAAACCAGTTTCTTAAAGCTTAGAAAAGCAGTGTAGCCTTTCTGTAAAGTTGATATGTCTGTTTTAGTAACTGACAGTGGCACAGGTTGCCCAGGGAGGTGGTGGAAGCCTCATCCCTGGAGGTTTTTAAGGTCAGGCTGGATGGGGCTTTGAACAGCCTGATCTAATCTGAGGTGTCTCATGGCAGAGGGTGTTGGAACTGGGTGATCTTTGAGGTCTCTTCCAATCCTGACAATTGTGTGATTCTGTGCTTAGTTCCAATTCCATAGCACTCTATTTTCACCTGTGTTTTAGATACTCACTTTTAACATCTGCTCCTTTTGAGTAACCAGGTTGGGTTTGGCCTTAAATGGAGCAGTCATTTTGTTGTCCTGGGTAAAGACGTGTCTGGATTTTCCAGATTTGCAGTTTAGCTAGTCCATACCCACTGGAAAGTATTTGTCCTGCTCTTGGTCAGTCCTGAAACAATCTGTCACAAGTTGTGTTTTAACTCTTGTTATAAATCTCCATAAAGTGTACCTACAGGTCTTCCTAATGGAGCAGGATCCCAGGAAGTCTCTATTAATCTGAATAAAAACTCCATAGCCGCCAAGACTTTGGAGATGCCTCCTGTTCCAGAATTTCCACCTACACCTTTACCACCTATGAGGTCTGCTCCTTAGTCTTTCCTAAGTCTTACTCAGTAATTTTCAGCACTTAAGGCTCCCTGCTTTATTGTTTTTGGTTTGTTGTTTTTTTTTCATTCTAATATAAAAAGTAAAGAAGAACCAAGCAGGCAGCAATGCCTGCTCCTGTGGCTTGTTTAGTCTACTCAAAACTTGTGCATGACTGCTCTCTACCTTGTAGTTTGCTTTTGTGTGTATGTGTATTAAAGTGAGATGTCTGACAGGTGCTTTACTTGAAGTAGAAGGCTTTAAGGCACTGCTTTCTAGTCTTTATGCTTGCTATCACAACTGTAAAGAAGAAAGGGATTGAATAAAATACTGTGAAATACATAGTCCAACTTTCACAGAATTAGCACCCTAAAAGCTGTGTAAAAGTTAGGGAGTGAGCCTCTCTCTCTAGACCTTGTGTCTGTTCCTTTTCTATCACATAATGTAATGCTAAATCCGTGTGTTCCACCTTTCTAAAAGGAGAACACTCCTTAGCTTGCTGAGTTTAATAAGCAGCAGCCCCTGACATCCTGTGATCCTGTGACACTTGTCAACCTTCAGTAAAAGCACAATGCTTTCTCAGAGGTGCTATGCCTCATTTTATCCCCCTGTTTGTATTTCCATGGTTTTTGGCTTTGAGATGGGTGGGTTCCCCCTCCCCCCCCAGTTCCTAACATCCATGCAGTGTCTCCTGCTCAGCATGCTGTTCAAATGTGGATTAAAAATCTCTTTCTCTGTGTGTCTCCATTTGATTTTATTACTGTGAATGGAATGAAAACAGTGCTAGGTCAGCACCTGCAACTGCTCTTTTGCTGCTAGCAGAGTCTTCCCCTGGCAGTCTTCCCTCTCCTAGACTTTCTGAACATCTTGCTGCAGAAGCTCCTGGGAGGTAAATCATTCATAGACAATTCTGATGCAGTCAACAATCTCTCTCTATGTTGTCCTAGCCTGGATTTGTCTGTCTTTGGGGAGAGAAGGTTGGTGGTTGTATTTATCTGCTGTGACTAGGGGGTTTCTTGGAAATGCTGGGAGGAGCAAGGAGAAGAGAAATGAAACAAAGCCAAGCCAAATCACCTTGTTGTCAGCAGAGTGTCCACCCAATTACCTGGATTAATTGAATTAACTTTTCGGTGACTTCAAGGATTCAAGAGCAAATTCAGATTTCTTCAGCACAAAAGATGCTCTTAAATATCTAAAAATATTTATTTTAAAAGTGGATTATTTGATTCATAACATTCTGCTGCTGAATATCTGAACAGTTTCTGGTAACTGGGCCACGGATAGCTTCAGCAGCAGTTACCTTGCTGATGTTCTGGAGGTCATCTGTGGGTACTAGAGTAATTTGGAGGGTGATGCTGCTGCTTTTGAAGGTCAGTACCATTTTTCTGATGGGTTGTGTTTCGCAGTGCAGGAGTGCTTTTTAATTCCTGGTGACTTAATGTGTGCCTAAACAAAGCTGCTCCTTTAAAAATGAACATTGAATGCCAGACCCCTGACCAGAGATTTGTACTGGTGAAAAACACAGAGGAATATACTATTGGCCATACCTGTGCACCTTTCCCACAACAACAAATAGGAGATTTGAGATTGACAATTTCTCCTTTAGAGTGATAGTCTTAAGCAGCTGAGAAAGATGAGGTGAAACCTAACAACAAAATATGTCAAGTCTCTCTTTTTTTTTTTTTTTTTTTTGTAATGTCCTTGGAAGTATTTTTTATTGATGTCTGGGAGAAAAGGATACTTCAAGAAACTAAAGCAAGATTAGTCAGGAAAAACATTGGAATGGGCTCCTTTAGGAAGATGGTTTCATTACCATCCCTGGATGTGTTTAAAGGTCATTTAGTGCTTGGGGGGATAAAGGACCTGGGAGTCT
The DNA here is from genome assembly GCA_013399055.1 of Ramphastos sulfuratus. Lineage (NCBI taxonomy): Eukaryota > Metazoa > Chordata > Aves > Piciformes > Ramphastidae > Ramphastos > Ramphastos sulfuratus. The sequence continues at coordinate 20,295 of WBNM01007002.1, forward strand.
GGGGTGACGAAAGCTCAAGATGAGTCTACAGTGTGAGTACAGCCCAGACAGCAACCGAGTGCTGGGCTGCAGCAAGAGCAGTGTGGGCAGCAGGGCAAGGGAGGGGATTCTACCCCTTTGCTCTGCTCTCCTCAGACCCCACCTGCAGTCCTGTGTGCAGTTCTGGAGCCCCCAGCACAGGANGTGAACTTTAGTGTAGGGTCAGTGGTTGGATAATCCCAGGGGTCTTTTCCAATGATTCTATGATTCTTTTGAGAGGATGGTGAGTGATGACAGAAGTTTGCTTGGACAAGAGGGCAGCACCTTAATGTAACCTTTGGTTTGAGCCGACAGAGAACAGGAGATTTAGTTGTGATGGTTTCAGCAGCAAGGATGAGTAGTTAAGAGCCTCCAAGGCTGGAAAATGCAAACAAAATGTTTATGGTAGTAATCATGGTGGGTTGGGATTTGTGTGTTGTGTGGGGTTTTGTTTTGACTTGTTTTTTTTGAGGGGTTGGTTGGTTTTTGGGTGTGTGGGTTGTTTTTGTTTGGGTGTTTTTGTTATGATTGGTTGGTTTGTTTTTTTGATGGTTTTAATTGGGTGTTTGTTTTCCTTAGAGCGTAAAACCTGGGATGAAAAAGACAGGGGGAAAAGTGCTACTTCAGGAGCTGCTTTTCGTGTCTATCAGGGCTACTCTGGAATAATTACCCTTTTACTGAGCTGCTGATGCCTTGCAGATGCTGCCACAGCTGCTGTGTTTTGAGTACTAAGGAGCTTTTTCTGAATGCTAGCAGTGGATCTGTGTCCAGGGAAAGGAAATTTAAATCTGCTCTCACTCAAGACCAATGGATCTAAGTTCAGTATTTGGCAGAATTAACCTGGTGAGTGAGCAACTTTAAAGTAAGCCACAGGAATTGGGGCAAGGGCTGCTATGTTCATGGTGGTTCAGGATGACAACCAGAGTACTTAGACAAATAGCCCAATAAATACTCAAGAAGGGTAGAAATCTGAGCAGCTTCTGCAGAGCTGTAGAAGGAAGGATTAACAGTGAGTGTCAGAAGGAGAACAGAAGTTACTTGACAAGGCTGTGTGGTCTCAATTCTCTCCTGATATGAGAGGTCATCCGTTTAACAGCTATGTTTGGTGTTCCTGTTTTGTTACTGAGCTGGCGTTGCTGCCTTCGTAAGGTTCTGTCGGGTGGGAAATAGACCCAAAGCTGATCTCCAAAACCCTTTTTCATGTAAAATGAGAGCTATCAGAGTTTGGTGTGGAGCAGCTGGTGTGTGCCATTGTCCTGCTGGGGCAAAAATAGCCCCAGGCTTATTTACGCTGCTGGTCCCCTGTTGGTTGGCTAGGCTTCAGGTTTCTCTCTCTTGCCAGTGGTCGGTTTCACCTCGAGGAATGATTGAAGTGGGAAGGCCGCACCCTCTGTGCCTGCCGGGCTCTTGCTGTCTGGCGCGGGCGGAGGGGCCACCCAAGGGCACGTGGCTCCCCCCCCCCCAAACTTCTCCTGGCTCCAGCTTTTGTTTCTGGTAGCATGTTGAGGCTCTGCTACCCTCCCTGCCTCGTGATTGCATCAAAAGTATAAATTGGAAGTAGAGCTTCCTCGTTTATTCCTTCAGCGCTGATCGGTGAGTAAATCCAGCTACTAAATTACTTGGAGTCTCTG
>WBNM01007003.1:2044-41768 GCA_013399055.1 Ramphastos sulfuratus
GGCCACAAAGATGATCAGAGGGCTGGAGCAGCTCTGCTATGAGGACAGGCTGAGAGAGTTGGGGCTCTTCAGCCTGGAGAAGAGAAGGCTTCGAGGAGACCTTATAGTAGCCTTCCAGTACCTGAAGGGGGCCTACAGGAAGGCTGGGGAGGGACTATTTACAAGGTCTTGTAATGACAGGACAAGAGGCAATGGGTTTAAATTGGTAGAGGGGAAATTTAGACTGGATATTAGGAGGAAGTTCTTTACAGTGAGAGTGGTGAGACACTGAAACAGGTTGCCCAGGGAGGTTGTGGCTGCTCCCTCCCTGGAGGGGTTCAAGGCCAGGTTGGACGAGGCCTTGAGTGACCTGTACTAGTGGGAGTTGTCCCTGCCTATGGCAGGTGGTTGGAACTAGATGATCCTTGAGGTCCCTTCCAACCTGCCATTCTATGATTCTATGAATTGTTGCTAATGTTAGGTTTTAAAATACTAACGTTTCTTGTCACGTGTTAAAACGATAGAAAATTACATCAAGATTCTGGTTTTTAATACAGCTGAACTTCTCAGTTTGATGTCTTAGCTAAATTGGAGGCAAATAATTTCATAGCTACGTGACTTGACAACTCTTGTTAATATGGTTATAATGTGCTCCCTGGAACTGACACAAGCATTCATGTGTTTGTGGTATAGATAATGTCTTCTAAGGCCCTTTCCTCATCAGTGGTGGAGCATTACAGGTAAAGTGAGAATTGCTTTTGTTAATGCATGGTTTGAACAGGGTGGAGGGATGCTGCTTGCATGATGTCCTCTCTGACACAAAGGACTTTGCTAATCATTTTGAAACACTGCTTGTTCCTCACTATTACATCTTACGCCATTGATGCTGAATCAGAGGATAAACCTGCTTCAGATTCGGGGTGTCTGCGCTCTGCATGGGGCACAAAGCAGTTGCAAGATACCATTTTAGAAATCAGACTATGTACTGAAATTAATGCCTGTGGTCTGGGGGAAAAGAGATTAAGTTGAAACACCCATATACAAAGCATACATAAAAAAAGCAAAAACAACCTGACTGAGTTCTAGAAATCTTTTTTGTCTTTTAAAAGTTTTATAGGAATTTTCAGATACTACATTTCTATTTGGTCTATGGCCATTTTTGAAATTAGTCTTCTAGCCATTGTGTTTTCATATCAGATCTCTCCCAAAATACCTCTGAATGACAAACTATGTGCCTGAAAGCCACACTGTGAACTGGTGGCTGACTGCTGGATGCACCAACTGGGACACGTATTGCTGGGTGGACAAAAGGAATCACGTCAGCACTTCAGCATTTCGTGGCACTGCTGTCTATGAGTCTAAACCAAACTTGTAGATATTACTTAAATACCATATATAACACGTGTAGGAATTAGAAGTTAAGACTTCTGCAGTTAGTCTTGTGGGACAACTCCCATTTACTTCAGTGATACAGGATTTTAACCCTGTACTTAGGTGTGAAGCCCACTGAGCTAAAAAAAGAGGCTTCCACTGGTTCCAAAAGCCTTCTGTAATTGATATGCATGCAAATTTCATGAGGAAACATCTGGTATTTAGCAATGTAATGATGCCTTGTGAAAAAAAAAATCTATGTATTTACAGGGAATTTCCAAAGCTTTCCCTAAAGGCTGAGAATTAACTTTTCATCTTTGTCATAAGATATTGAATATGTAGAAAACATTTCAAATGGCTAATAAATGCATGCTTTTGGAGGGGACGCGATACTCAGAAGTTTGCTGTTGGACATGGAGTTATTTGCTGCAATTCATGGGCATTCCTGCATGCTTTGAAAAAAATCATTCTGAGGGTGCCTGCTTCTTTTTTCATAAATGAAACTGTTTTGGTTTCTTACTCTGCAGTCCTTTCCTCCTTTTGCAACACTTTATACTCTTTCATGGCTCAATGTAACAGCTTCTGCAGGGGCGGATTACTTTTCTGGTTTAGCTAATTTTTTTTTTCTACGAGAAAGAAGTTTTGTGTGAAATCATACTTTAAATAATGCACCAAATTCTTTAGCAGGGAATTTTTGAAGGTGATTTCAGCAGCCTTGCAAACAGCCATCGGAAATGTCACTTGTAAAAAACAGGATACTTCATCTTACTGTCAGCTTACGGTGGTCCAAACCTTGCCTGTGTTAAGAGAGTTAATTCCAGCTTTATTTACTACAGTGGAAGAGATGAGAAAACTCACTAGGACAATGTCAAATGAGATCAGACTCTTTCCTTCTCGTCTCTCAGTACATGAGCTCTACCTACTGACTGCTCTCGGAACAGCAATAGCATTAACCGCCGTAGCAGGTTTTCCCACCCCAGTTGGGAATTGCCTTGGTAGTTTTTCTTTTCAGTTCCACCCTTGGCTTGTATAAGCACACGAACTCTGAAGAGATGCCAGTTCTCTGCATCTCTTCCTCCACACAGTTGTTCAGCTCCATACTATGGAAAAACCAAAGAGATGCTAGGCAAGCACAAAGTTTAGTGGCAGGTCCAGTTATCTGCTTTAAGATGCAATTTGTCTGCTGCTGCAGAGTACACTATTTCTATGCATAGCTTAAAAACCACCACACTTTATTAAATTCTTAAACTAATAATGTTATATTAAAATATTAAATAATCTTAAATAGTAAATAAAATATTAAATAATCTTAAATATAATACAAAATAAATATTATATAAAATAATATTATATAAAACCGTATGATACAATAATATAAAGTAAAATAAAATAAAATATTAAATAATCTCCACTGCTTTATTGTGTGGAGATGCTATTTGCTGGATGTTATGGAGGTCACCCCTATTTCAGTCCAATTGAAATGTTTTTAGCTTGTAAGATTCAAAGCATCAACAGGAAATGAATATATTAAAAGACTGTAGATGTCAGTTACATCTTAGGCAAAAGAACACCAGGATAATTGCAAGAGAGACCTGAGAGATCTTCCACAAAACTAGATGTCTCAAAAGAATTTAGGAGAAACAATGCCAAACCAAAAAGTAGTTTGCTGGACATTAGGTCAGTATTTTCATTCAACAGTAGAGGCAATTCAAGGAATATCTGTGTGGGATTGACACCTCTTAAGCTATGAGTTTACTTAGGGAGCCCTAACTTCTTGTTGCTTTTTCCTCTTCCTAGAGAATGTTTTTCTTGACAAGCCATCTTCAAATTTTGCTCAAGAGGATGGAGAAAAGACATCAGTCATCCCTGTCCACAGCATTGCTGACAAGGTTAAGAGATACTGCAATCCTCACTCTGACAGCTTCTATGAAAATATCTTCATGTCCGACACATTTAGTCACAGCACGAAGTTCTAACTGTGCTTCTGAATTTTCTAAAGCAAAGTCTGCCTGGAATTGGGAATACTGAATGCCATAGAATGTGACCTGTTTAATTATTTTTCCTAGTTTTTAATGTTCAGTTGTTAACAGCTTCCACTCAAGGACCAATTTCTCTACCTTTGTAACGTTGTGGGAAAAGACAATTTTCCACTGTGGTATTGAGCTGTTTTTAAATACATGCTAGCCAACAGCTAATTATAATGCTGTGTAATAGACCAAACAGCCTATAATTCGAAATTATATAGTTCAAACAGAAGCAAGTCTTGATTCCTCAAGAAAATAGACATGCCACACAGTACAGGCAAGCTCTTATTGAGCAGTTTACTGATGGTCTTTTTCTTTTGAAAAATAGGGATTTTCCCTACAACACTTGTTAGATTCTTGCTTCTTGAGTGTCTTAATGCTGTCTGGATTTTTTTCATGAGTGAATAAAACCCTAACAGCAGTGTTAAAGGGGTTATTTTAAACCATATTTCATTAAATCACCTAATCACCGCAAATCATGCTTACCAAAACAGTATGTGCTACAAATTCAGACTATTTTGTGTCCATGTACATAGAAACACACTTAGTACATAAATGTATTGGCTGAGAAGGGCACACAGGTTGCCAATAACTCTTGCAAATTTTAAGCCCATTGGTATTATGTGGGAGGAGGCAGTGGTATGGATCTTTTGCATCTGTGCTGAACAAGTACACAAGTAAATCCAAACTTAACACAAAGTCATGTTTCAACATTAATTGATTGGTATGTGTGAAATGCCATCTTCCATCACAATCCTATATTTAATGTTCTTTTTCACTATACTAAATAAGACATTCAACTAGAAACAGATATATAAATGCATATTCAGATCTCTCTCCACGTGTATTTGTATAATCACACAATAAATATGACAAAGGAAACCAGCATTTGTACCACAGTGAACGGTGCTAAAGCTTAAGTATTTAAATACAAGGTGAATACTTTGTAAGCCCATGGGTTCCTTTGTCAGTCTCTGTATTTCAGATATACTGTATATATGAACGCTTCCATCAGATGGCATTGCAACATTAGAAAAACCTGGAATACATTTACCAGTAATAAATAAATAACATCTTTCCAGGCACATAACATTATCAGTATCAGTATCCCTCTCCTGCCCTGCTGTTGATTGACTTGACTGAGCTTGTTGGAGGCACAGAGTTTGTTTAAACAATCTTCAGGCAACATTAGGAAGTTTCCTTTCCTGTTGCTATACTGTGCATAATGACACTTGAGTTGTGTATGTGTGCAGAGGACAGACAAGAGCACAACATGCTTACTTGTTCTAATCTCTAAATGTGTGACACGTGAGCGTGTTGCCACAACTGCCAGAAGTGCATCTCTCCTCCTAAAGCATCTCTGGCTCCATGACAGGTGATACAAATGCTGTAACTGCACATGGCTTTGAAGCAATGGGCCAGAACATCAAAGGTATTTTCAAATGCCATTTCCAGAGGTGAATGTCCCCTAATGGAAATTTTCATTTAAAAAAAAAAAAAGCTCTTTTTTTTTTGTTTTGTTTTTTTGTTTGTTTGTTTTTAACCAAAATATCTTTAGCCAAATATTTAATTGTATTCAGAAGGTGACCAGGAAATTGTGCTCAGATTTTTTCCAGTTGCCAGCAGGTGGATGTTCAGTGATTAGGGATGTGGATTTGTGCCTTTCTCTGCTCTTTGCATGCGCAGAGATCATTTAATGCTGTGACCGCACAAATGTGTTTTCCCTGGCTGCAAAAACCCTGGAGAGGGGAGGATGACCTGACCGTATCCCATCCAGAAGCACTGCTGTTGCTACACAGACCTTAATGAAACCTCATTCTTGTAACTGCAAATACTTATATGGTGGTATGAATGAAAGTCAACCCGAGTCAGTAAAAACGTAGTTATTAACAGGGATGAGTGTTGTCAGATACCTTTAATTTAGGGAGAGATTAAGTACAAGCATTTACTGAACTTATATTTTATCGTCCCACTTGCTTAACTGCTGTAGATAATAGTGTTCCTATAGCAGCTTACTGTCAGATTTCTACCTGATTAAGGTGTTCAGAAGTGAAGAGAAGGAAAATCAAACATTCCTGAAAAAATGAGGAATCAGTAAAACATAACAGATCAGCATAATATAAATAAAAAGCAAACAGTATCCTGAGTGAAGCTGAGCTGTAACCTATTATTTTAATGTACAGCTACCTATATTTTTGCTGAATTAAGATTTTTTCCTCTTTTTTTTTTACTACCATGTAGTAATCTTAAACTCCATGTCAGTTAGATGCTCTTGAATGCTCTCATTTCTACAGTGAAAAGCTTGTACTTCTTAGTTGACATGCTGTAACCTCCCTTGTATATATTTATTTATTTGTGAGGTTAAATATGTCAAATATATTTAGCTCTATAATGATTGTTACTTTAAAGCCAAGCTTCTGCTTCATCATAGAAGAAGAGGGAAAGAGTAATTTCTTATATGTGTTTTCTCCAAACACCTTGTGAAATAATTTACTGTAGTTCTGTCTTTTACAAGTATGAGGAAACAGTGAAATGTGTCATAGTAGCCAGTGGAACATAGTGTAACAGGTTTGAAGATGGACGAAAGTGGAAACATTTTCAAGTAAACGTTTTTGATGTTAGTGTTCCAGATGATTAAAGTCTTTCAACAGCGAATGGTTGATTCTATTTTTGTTTTATTTTTTAGTGTTTAAGGCATAAATGACTCAATGGAATTCTGGAAAATAATCTTCTGTTTATTAAGTATGTGAGGCAGGTAAATGCCTGGCCAAAACATTGGAAATAAACATGCAAGGGTAACCCCATCTTACCAGAGGAACACTTTCTGCAGAGTATGTTTTTCCCTTTTGTGCTTTACTCAATGCCACATCCAGTGAATGATCTGAGTGTTATGCAAGTTCATGGTAGCAGTTGTGTCATGGAAATGAAAGTGAAGGCAGCAGACAATATGTTGGGATGATCTTTTAGAAGTTATACCAATGAATAATCTAAAACTCAGGAGTTACTTCTATTCATAAGTTTCCTTCCATCTAAGTGTAGTCCCCCACCACCAATAGCTTGGTTTAATTTGTAGTCATACTTTGATTGTTGAAATATTTTAGTTAACCAATCACTTGATTACATACTGATGTATAAACATTAAATGTAACACACTAACAGCCTACTTTTAATTGTTTACCTTTAAAGAACCAGAAAACCTGCTGAAATGCATCACATCTGCTCCTCTCTGTTTAAGTCTCATCACAGAGGATGCACAGAATATGAAGGTTCAGCAGTAATACTTTATAGAAAGCAATCCAAAACAGCCACACTGTGGTAAGTGGCATGTGTTAATGAGGATGCTGGATGTATATGGGTGGTCTGTCCATGTGTGTCCATAGACAGCAAACGACACTTCTGAGCTTTATGCCTTGAACAGTGTGGGAAGACTCTTTGAGTGAAGGAGGAAGATTTTTTTCTTCCAAGTAAGATCTTGGCAGATGTCAAACTTGTAAGGAGTGATTTGCAGTGTGTGTGGGTGGATTTATTTTTCTCCTCATTTCATCACTTTTTAAATATCAAGAACAGTTTTATTTTAATCCTCTACTGTTAACAGCTTCCTACTGTAACCCATTGAGTTACATAAAGTGCCACTTCATTATATTACTTTTGAAAGGCAGATCTATAATGTATGTTACCACAGGGACAGCTACCAAGTTAAGGGCAGCAGTGTGTCATTCACTGAGCCGTTATGCATTTACAGTATGTAAAGATGTAAAACCATATATGGGCCAACGAATTAAACAAAGGGCTTAGAAGTTAACGTCAGGGAAATCAGTCTTGCAAAACAGTCAGTGGTGCAGATGTTTCTTGCCCAGTCCTCCAGCTGCTGCTCTGATAAGGAGACTTTCCCCTCAGCCATTGCTTCAGCATTGGCTGCAGTGCTCGGGAAAGGGAAACAGAAGAGAAAGGGAAACTGAAAGTGAACAAAAGGGTGGTTTGTCAAGCCTGCTCTGCATCCCCCTACACATTCCACATGATTTTTTTCCCCCTTCCCCAGGATATGTTGCCCTGACCAGAGATGGTGGCACACCATTGGAGTAGGTGGATCACACCACCATGGCTGTTTGTGCACACATCAATTAAAACTATTATTTTTGACCCTCCAGCTTTAAGCAGATGATCTGCCACAGTTCTTCAAGGCAGCGACTCCAGTATTTCCATGCTTGGGAGACTAACCTAGTAATAATGTCTCTGTAGTTAGGAAGAGCCCTATGCCACTCATAATGACAAGTCAACCTGATAGAGTCCAAGCACCACAGCAGAATAGCTAAGTAAATCTGGAAAGATAGCACTTCCTTAGCTACATCTGCTTGCTCAGAGCTAATAACTGCTATTGGTCTTAGATTAAGCCCAGATTTAGCACGCATGAGGAGTGTGCATTGTGAGGATGTCCATATGGATTGTGTAACCACAGCCATCTGACAGCAGTTTGGATAACAGGGGTTTTTCAAGGCACATTGAATGGTCTACCCTACAAAATGCATGCTAGCTTGAAACTGTACAGCTTGAAGCTGTACCTGTTAGCCTAAACTGGAGGCTTTGCATCCAGAGTATTCTATAAAGAGTTCTTACAACCGTAGCTTTAGACAAAAAGAGTTCTCAAAAATCTCACCTGGGTTCCATATGTGGTAACTCTGGTCTGATGTTTCCTTCCACTGCCAGGGTTTTCCCATCCTGGGGAGCCCACCAGGAAGAAAAGGGCCATGGCAGGGGAGTGCATCTGGCTCTGCCTGATGGGCAAAGGGCTTCTGCTGTCCCTGCCATGCTGCATTTCACAGCGCTCCAGTTCCAAGTGCAGTAAATGCAATACTATTGTGCACTTCGAAAATTCCACTCTGGTTTTCTTTCCCCCTCACCTGCTGGTCACGCTGTTCCAGCAGAGGGCAGTGGCATATTGCTAGTTGTAAAGCAAAAATCGAGTGAAAAATGCAAGGAGATTCTTCCATATGTAAGAACTGGTGCAAAGATAAGTAGGAGAGTTCATACCAGGTTTGTCTGTTATTTAGCAATCTGTTACATCACCGGATAAAGCAAACACTCTGCGCTCGAAGTGAAGGGAAAAAGCTGTCTGCCTGCATTTGAGCACATTTAGTGGAAAGAGCAATACAGAGTCTCTGCATTTTTCCCTTGCTGGATACTACATTTTCTCCATTTTGTCCTGATGGGATGGAATGGAATTAACTACAGCTACGCTTCTGTCAGCTGAGCAAACAGAGACAGCTCACCAGTTCGGGCTTGCACACAAGTTTATTCCAGTACTGGGCAAATTCTTTGATCTGTTGAGCTGCCATCCTGTGACTCAGAAGTTCACAGAAGTTCAGAGATACCCATAAATGTCCAGAGAGGGGAAAAAAACCCAGCAGCCTTCTGTTGATGGTGGCATGCTGGCTCGTACCTCCCTACCACTTTCTCCCTCAACAGCACAGGGCCAGATCTGTTGTCGTCTGAGTCCTCTGCTCCACATACTCTTCCCCCATGACATGTATTGCCAGGTAAGCTCAAGCAAAGTGCAGAACTGCACAGCTACATGCTCAGCTGTACAGCTGCACCTAAGACCTCTCTAATGGGGAGGGCTGAGCAGAGAATTGCTCCACTGGAAAAGGCACCCTGATGAAACTAAAATGTCTCATCTTCAATTCTCACTAACTCTCCAGGGGAAAAAACATTAAGCAGTTCAAATCCGCATCTGTAGTTGTCCCAGGAGACTCACTTGCATGTCCCACTCACCCCACACCTGCAGCAGCACCAAACACCATGGTGGTCTGTGGCAGATGGGGTGGGGAATGCAGCGAAGGATATGACCTGCTTTAACCTCTTTTTTTTCTTTTTTTTCCAAAGAGGCTGTAGGTGTGACTGCCCTGTTGTGGGAAGAAGTACCAGTTGGAAGAAGTAGCAGTTGGAAAGGAGGCCCAGGAGAAGTCAGGAATATAGTGTGTATAGCAGGGAACAAGACTAGTACATCAAGAGAGAAGGCATGACACCATCACATCTCCCAAATACTTGTGATGTTGGCATCACAGCAGTTCAGAGTCAGGGCACAGCTGTGTCACTGGCACATCATCTCTTGGTGCTTGCACAAGCAATGCTCTGCACAAGGCAGGAGCCAGCTTCAGCTGCTTGCCAGTGCTCACTCCAATCATTCACTTCCCAGGGAAGCAGACATGCCAGCATGCCTCTCAGTCTGGTTGCAAATGTCTCATTGCTCAGATGTTCATTTTATAGGATTCCCCAAGGTACAGAGGGAGCTGGGCAGATGCTGACAACACTGCCCAGATAAAGCAGCTGCCAATTCACAGTTTAGGTGAGGGTGCTCAAGGAAGGGGGGCAAGTGTGGCAAACTAGCACTGGAAGCTTTGCAGGGATGGAGGGTGGAGGCTGCAATACTGCGCTTTTCTGTCCAGAGTGGAGCTCAGAGTTCTCAGAGGAGTTTGTAACAGTTTGGTGCATGTTGGGCCCCGTCTGAGCTCTTCAGGAAGGACAACTTGAGGAGATGCAGCTCCAGCAGCCTAGCGCTGGATGGCTTCTTCACCATTTCTTTGGTGTAGCCTAAATATGGTAATAACTGTGGAGCAAGACTTGGAATAGTCAGGCTGATGCCTCTTGCAGGTTAGCAGGATATATTTAGGCAAACTGGGCCTTAAAATGGTATTCAAACCAACCTCCGCTCTCCTGGTCTAGTTAGGTCTTAATAGTGATGAGTAACTTACATTTATTTTAGCTACACTAGATTAAAGAGAAGGTGGGGTCAAGCCTGGCAGCTCCTAGTAGTAGGTGACAAAGGATTACACTGTGGCCATACTGCAGTGGATTTTCAAAAGAACAGGTGAGCCTATTGAAGCCTCAGTTCACGCACTTACAGATCCTTGTACAAGCTCCAGCTAGAGGCACAGTGAAATGAGTCTGTCGTGGTACTTCTGAGATGGCTGGGCAGAAATGGGAGAAAAGCTAAATGCACATTTCATTTCACATCAACCCAAAAAAAGGATCAGCATAGGCAAAAGTAGCCTATTGCTGAGAGTGTGGCTGTCAGATGCTGTTGCTGGGTAACAGCCAGCTGAGTTTAATGCATACTACTCTTTCATTCCCATTGATTTTTAATATCTCCCAAAAGTCTTTTCCACTTTGCCTGCCATTTTCACCCAAAGTGTTGCGTGCTCTGGTTCAGCAAACAAGCAATCCTCTGGCCATACTTTATCTTCTCAGGTGCTGTATATAATGTTTCCTACATTTGGGCAAAGAGATTGTCTAGCTCAATCAGACTGGGCTGGCTAGAATAGTCTATAAATTGCCTCCTGAACAAGGCAAAGGTGAAAAATATGTCCTGGTGCGTCACCAGAAGACTTTCAGGATAAGGGTGGCCCTGTGTTGTGGAAGGTGTCTAAGCAAGTTGAACCTTCCTAAACTCACTAATGTGGATGCCATCATCAACACTGACAGCAGTATCAGATGACAAAGATGCTCTGTGGTTCTCTTTAATTTCATGTAACTATTTCTACTAACGCAGTGCACTGCATAAGGAGTAAGTCCATGTCAATACTCTGTCTCCATGGTTTATCTTCTTCTACCAAATTTCTCAGCTGTAAATTCTTTGCTCATAGCAACATCCTCACCCATCAAGTAGCTTCACCCTCCCAAAAAAGGACTCCACATCCATCACATCCTGCACGCCAACGTTATTCACCCAGGTCGCAAGCTTTCCCCCCTGCAGCAACAGCCTTGCTGCCTCACTGAAGACTCTGCCATCGATTTAAAGCAGACGTGGCCACACCCTTGAGCAGCCTAGCACTGGCATAGTGTTGTGGTGTAGCTGGTCAGCAGTAACCTGCCATGCACAGCCAAAGCATATGCTGGAGGAGCAGTTAAAGGCACTATTGCCACCATCTCTGCATCCTGGTTCCTTTTAAAAATGGATTGCAAACCTCTGTGTTAGACATACATATATATATATATATGTGTGTGTGTGGGTGTGTGTGTGTATATAGATATATATAGATAGGTGTATATGTGTATATATATATATAGGGGAAAATGTCTGGAGGTCCTAGTGGATGGAAGACTGACCATGAGCCAGCAATGTGCTCTTATGGCCAGAAGAGTCAATGCCATTCTGGAGTGTATTAGAAGGGCTGTGTTAGTAGGTCAAGAGAGCTTCTCCTCCCACTCTAGTCTGCCCTGGTGAGGCCATGTCTGGAGTATTGTGTCCCCTTTCCTCTGGCCACCACCCCCAGCACAGAAGAAGGGGGAGCAGGGGAGCATGCCTGGGCAAGCCAGGACATGTACAAGCCCCCCTTGGCCTTTTTAGGCCTACCACAACACCTGGCATAGGTGATCCTTCTTTGGCAGGGGGGGTTGGATTGGATGATCTTTCAAGGTCCCTTCCAGCCCCTGACATTCTGTGATTCTGTGATATGTATCAGGACTGATTTTGACACAGGTTAAGTTTTTCTTAATGCAGGAAGGAAAATTAGACACATTTTTGAGAACCTTTTTTGTTCTGTTTTCCTTATTCATTATTCTTTTACCCAGATTGACATCCAATGGGCTATTTACACTAGAAGCCAGAGCTTCTGCCTGGTGGCTTTATAGACCACACAGAATCACAGAAATAAACAGGTTCAAAAGACCCTCAGGACCACCCTCAGGACCAACCAAGATCCCTACTCTACAAGGTTCACCCTAAACTGTATCTCCAAGCACCCCATCCAAACAACTATTACACACACCCAGGGTTGGTGACTCAGCCACCTCCTTGGGCAGCTCATTCCAATGCTTGACCACTCTTTCTGTGAAAAAAATTTTACTAATATCCAGTCTAAAACCTGTGTCTGGGTCAAACTTGTGTTAGAGCCTCAGATATTTGTTTCAGTCCTTAACCTTTGTGCTAGGTTCATGTGGTTGCCTGTGTGAGCTGCTATCTTGAGCATGCTGTCCTGCACCTCCTTTGACTCTGCCAGCTAAAATTGGTAGGTCCTTTATTTAGCAATTAAAATAAATCCTTCTGTTACTGAAGATGCTGCAAAGGACATTTCAGTGTTTTCTTTTGGTGACACTGAAAAAAAAGGAAGGTGAGAAAGAAGCTTCAGGGATAATGTTAACATGAAGAAGTTTGACTCAGTGTTAACATTTGCCAGGGATGGCAAGGATTGCTTCCCAAACACTTTGGCATGCAGACACAGGGACTGCTGCAGTGCTCCCTATTTAGCAGCCATTTCAGCAGGTACTCAGCAGGCAGTGGGATGAGAAGGTTGTAAGTAACAACACATGTTGGTGCCACATGTGGAAGTAGGAACATCCTGGTGCACAGGATCCCAGACAGATCTGAAAAACAGGCCATGTGTTTCTTCCTTTCTTTCTAAGCCACTGCAAAAACCATTGCAAAAGCAAAACACTAGCCATGATTGTCCCAACGTTCAGGGTACAGAAACTGACACATAGTTTTCCAGGATAGTTGCAAGCAAATGGACCAACCCAGTTCCACATTTAGGCATTTAATTAAATGGCTCAATTTCTTGTTATTTTTCATACCACAGAGGGGAAAAAAATCTCCCTTTGGCAGAGAGTCCTTCCTTCTCAGATCTCAATCTCTGCTAACAGGGTTTCTGTGAGCACAAACCTTGAATTGTCTTGGCACATACAAATCACGAGGTTTTGGCTGCCTGGTGATAGGAGCTGTGGTGGCTTATTCCCGTAAACTAGCCATTTCAATGTGTGTAGAGCAGCCCCGTGATGGTGATTGGCATGTGGCTACTTTCAACCAGCTTGTTTCTTCCATGGCTGGCACAATTCCAAGAGAAGCATTTTAATATTAAGGTGGTTGTGGAAAAGCAGCAGATGTAATAGCTGAGAAACAAAACAAAAAAAAAAAAAATTGCTTTATGAAGTGTTTTGGCCACTTACCCATTCTAAATAATTACTGATGACTAAGTGCCTGGATTCAGAAAACAAAGATTACTTTTCTTGCACAACTTTCTTTGTCCAGTTTGGGATGGATGGAGTCCACTGAACCAACACCCACCTGTAAGATAGGAAGCTCTCACAGAAACAGGGTTAATTTTTTTTATACCAGCTAAAACAAGACCAGTTTGCTTTAAAATTCTTTTGTCATACATTTGTGGTTTGTTTATTAAGGTACACTACTGTAGGAGGACATGAAATATCAGCTTTACTCCAGCTGAACAGAGGCTTCTTTAGTTCACTCCCCAAATGGAGGGCTCACACTATGCCTCAGATTGTACACAGCCTCCTTAATTCTTTTGTTTTCTAGCATGGATATCCTTTCAGTGGAGCACTAGCACAGTGTTTCTCCACACCTTGCTCACATGTTTTAACAAAAAAAACCCAAACTAACCCCTATGGGTTATTCACTTTTCCATTTTCTCAGCAATAGTGACATATTTTCACTGTAGAGGAAGAAGAAGCTTAAAGCCATAGGCCTGGTACTTCCCCATGTGGCACCACTTGGCTGGCCACTCACATCCCCAAAGTCTGGCATCTCTTCTCAAGCACTCTTCTTTCCCTCTCCATAAATCTTGTGGATATACAGTCAAGTTATTGTCATTTTAGAAGCTGGTCTAATTGCCCTGTGTCATCGGGACTGCCAAGGTGAAGGTTCTTCATCCACCTGTTTTTCTATCTAATGTGTTTTACCTTACATTTACTACAATTTAAGAATTGAGCTACCTGTTGCCAGTTCTTGCTCCTCTGATGCACACAGAATTGCTGTAACAGAACCATGTGCCCGAGACCTCAATGCACTGATTTATGAAGTGTGATGTGCTACTGATGTCTTCTCCTTGTGCTTATGAAGCAGGATGTAGCTAACTGTATAAAAAAAAGATAATTCAATTCTTGTCTTTGCAGTCATTTAGGCCATAAGAATAAATTATTTCAAAGTAGATGGATGAGGAAATTTTATTTGTGAATGATTTCTAGATGTAAGCAATATTTTTTTTTTAAGGCAGGAACATCAAGACCATTGTATAACACATAGGTAGTGTCTAAAAAACACATAGGTAGTATCTAAAAAACCTGTATGCTTTTTAGTAGCATACATTACAACGTGTAGGGAGAATAAAAAGGAGGAAAATAAGTTCTTTATCATGCTGGATTTACCATACTTATGTCAGTAGAAAGAATGCTGCTTACAAGTTTATGGCAGTGGAGTTTAAGATGAAAAGAGATTTCACAGCCTTGAGTAAGGAAAAGAGAATTTGCAGCTGGCCAGTGACTGCATGAGAGTGAATCAACATCTTCCACTTTTCTGTCTGGAGGGACCACAAAACCACTTGGAAGCACACTTAGCAAAATGTAAGTTGACTGTTTCCACTTGCCCTGATAAATCTATCAACTGCAAGAAACTGTCAGGTAGCTTAAACCAAATTTATAGTTAAGGCTCAAGAATGAGCCAAAGCTAAAATTCAAGGCAAAGGGAAGCCTTAAATTGTGTCATTTGTCTCCTGGAGACATGAAGCTGTGGTGTAAAAGCCATCCAAGGTCTGGCCCATGAGACTGTGCCCAGGATGAGTGGTGGGTGACTCCTGTGACACTGTGTACCAGTTGGACAGCCCTTTAAATTGTTCTGCTGGAATAGCAACAGACTTACAGTGAGTGGTCTGGCCTTGAGCAAGGTCCTGATGGGAAAATTTGTATTTACTGCTTGGCAGGGGACTTGGCACCTGTCCAAACCCCTGACAGAGGGCCTGCCAAGGCACCCATCTGAGGTATCCTTTCCCTGGAAAACAGGGAATGAGGAAGGAGAAGGAGGTCAAGCATTCAGCCTACAGCCCAACATGTGGACACCATGTGTATCCTTAAAGAGGATCTTGGAGAGCTCCTGCACTCTGCACTGAGACCAAAGAGAGCTCGACATGAGACAGGCATCAAAGCATTAAGAAGGCAGCAGTGCACTAATAAATCCTGAGTCCTGTGAACCCAACTCAGTCTGCTCAGTGGGAGTCTTTCTAGAGCACCACAAGATGAGATCACAAGCATTTCCCCCGTCAGGAAACTGCATTACAGAGCAAGACACCCTCTCGCCTTTCCCTCTCATTCCTGGCCCTTTTCATCTTGCAGGCACTATGGCACTGAAACAAGACCTTCCTCCTGACAGCAGTGTTAGGCAAAGCTCAGTTTCTGTGAGTTCATTAATCCAGCTGTCACCTTGTCCTGACTTCCTGTGAATCTTCTGGTGAGCACTCCGGCAGGCAGAGCACACCAACGCCTGGAGGTAAACATAGGCAGAAAGGAGATAGTGCTTTCAAAGCACCCTGCTGGCACCCTAAGAGCCTTGTGCTCTTTATCTCAGCCCGAGGCTTCCTCTGTGACCCTCAGCAGTGCTGAGATTTTTGCTATCTGTTTTCCTTGTGAAGCACTTTAAAGATAACTCTAGCTAATGGGGAACTATTCTTAGCCGGCAGCCCAGTGGCAGGTGCAGCTGTGAGCACGAAGCCACGTGTAGGAAGGTGGTGCAGCCACAGTGATACCATCTCACCAAGCAGTCTCAGGGCTTCAGGCAAGTTGGGAGTGCTCAAGGATGGGCAGATGTTTAAAAATAATCTAAATGGAGAGGAATAACAACAGGCACCAGTACAGGCTGGGGGCTGCCCTGCTGGAAAGCAGCTCTGTAGAGAAAGACCTTGGAGTCCTGGTGGACAGCAAGTTCTGCATGGGATAGCAATGTGTCCTTGTGGCCAGGAAAGCCAATGGAGTGTGTCAAGAAAAGTGTGTCCAGCAGGTCTAGGTAGGTTCTTCTCCCTCTCTACTCTGCCCTAGTGGGACCACACCTGGAATACTAGGTCCAGTTTTGGGCTCCCCAGTTCAGGAGAGACAGGGACCTGCTGGAAAGAGTCCAGCAGAGAGCCATGAGGATGACTGGGGGACTTAAGCATCTCCCCTATGAAGACAGACTGAGAAACCTGGGGCTGTTTAGTTTGGAGAAGACTGAGAGGAGATCTGATCAATGTGTGCAAGTATCTGAGGGCTGTGTCAAGTGGCTGGGGTCAGACTCTTCCCACTGGTCAGCAGCAATAAGACAAGAAGCATTGGTTACAAACTGGAACATAAAAGGTTTCAGCTCAACATGAGGAGAAACCTCCTTACAGTGAGGGTGATGGAGCACTGGAACAGGCTGCCCAGAGAGGTTGTGGAGTCTCCTTCTCCAGAGGCTATCAAAACCCATCTGGATGTGTTCCTGTGTGAACTACCCTAGGGTGATCCTGCCTTGGCAGAGGAGTTGGACTTGATAATCTCTGGAAGTCCAACCTCTGAGGTTCTGTGATTCTGTGAAATCAGGCCCAGAGTACTGAACAATTAGAAACAGTCTCATCTAGAACTGTAAAGCACTAATCGGTGGTAACCAGCCATGGAATCACTTGTGATGAGCCATGTGGAAACCTTAGCCACCAGAAGCCATGCTGCCAGTTGCAGCTGCAGCTGTGCTTGTGCCCATTTGCAAAAGTGGAAGGTTTACCTTTCTTTGAACGGTTTAGTCTCTATGAAAAGTGCTGCCATGCATACTTGGGTCAGTGTGGTGGTAGGCCAAAACAGGACAACATAAGCCCTACACAAACCCAGTGCAGGTCCTGGTTCATCCAGACACAATCCCCCTCTCCTCCTCCTTCTTATCGGAGTCCAGGGAGCATGGGAGAAGGACAAAGAGTCCTGGAGACACGAAGGGATATGTCCTCCCTTTGTTGTAAGCAATAGGCACATGTAGTGGCCATGCTTTACCTCTGCTAGGCCCATGTCTTTATCTTCTATGGTTAAGGTCTGGCTCTATGCCATTCTATTGACTTATTGTGCTGGTTACTGGGATTCCCTATTGGCCAAATTGTTTGTTGGGCAAATGATAAATCCAAGGCCTTGCCTTGGTAAACCTTGCCTCACATTGCCCCAAGAAACAAGAAAGGCCTGCTGTCAAGGTTGCAGCTGAAAAAACCTCTCACAGCAAGCAACTCTACAGCTGCCATGCCCAAAGCTGCAGGGACAAGAGGTGCTTCAGACCTGTGAGCCTCACTGTGCAACCATTTTGAGCACAGGACAAAACCCCAAGCCACAGTCTGCCAGCCACACACATCCCCTGCTTGCCTGCACGCACTAAAGGGATGCATCCCTCATAAGAGCAGCCTGGCCGTGAGTAAATCCAGCAAATCTAATCTTAAAAATCTCTTGTAAAGATTCTAGGTGTCCATATGCAATGGCAGGACAAGGGGCAATGAGTTTAAACTGGCAGAGGGGATGTTTAAACTGGATGTTAGGAGGAAGATCTTTCCAGTGAGGGTGGTGAGACACTGGAACAGGTTGCCCAGGGAGGTTGTGGCTGCTCCCTCCCTGGAGGGGTTCAAGGCCAGGTTGGACGAGGCCCTGAGTGACCTGTACTAGTGGGAGGTGTCCCTGCCTATGGCAGGGGGTTGGAACTAGATGATCTTTGATGTCCCTTCCAACCTTACTATTCTATGATACTATGATTCTATGATTCTTTAAGAATATTCATCAGAGAAGAAGATATAGACACCTTTGTGATGTTTACTGCTCACGTGTAACCATGTTTGTAGCTTTGTTAAGTATTTTTTTCATTTTCCTGGTCTCTGGGGCTTTTTCAGAAGCCAAGTAGACTGGTTTGTGAAGACAAGCAAGCCTATAGGTGTCAAGCCTATAGGTGTCAGAAAGAGTCTTTTCCCTCCTTTGACAGATGCCCATGAGAACAACACACAAGCAGATGGAAGTGCAGAACAAAGTTGTGATGGTCCCTGTCTCCCATTTGAGCTCTCTCCAAGTAATTTTGTTCACTGCCTCCCAGGTTTGTACTCCTTGAAAGGATGAGAAAATAATTGCCTCTTCTCTTTCCAGACCCCAGGAAAAGCATCCCTAGAAAACAGGCATTTGGTGTAGGCTGGCTCGGCAGCAAACATGATCACTCCATGAGCACTGGCAGATCACCACTGAAGGCAAGCTGTAAAAGTGAGAATAAGTTCATAGATTGTACATGCTGTTTCTTGTTCTGCTATCTGCATGGTGGGCAGAGAACCAGATCATAGAATCACAGGACAAACTCATAGAATGCATTGGGTTGGAAGGGACCTTTAAAGGTCATCCAGTCCAGTCCTCCTGCAGTAAGCAAGGATTTCTTTAACTAGATTAGGTTGCTCAGAGCTCACTTCTCCAACTTGTCCATATTCCTCTGGATGACATCCCATCCCTCTAGCATATCAATCACACCACTCAGCTTGGTCTCATCTGCAAATTGCCTGATGGTGCACTCAATCCCACTGTCCATATCATTGATGAAGATATTAAAGAGCACTGGTCCCAGTACGGACTCCTGACAACATCACTTGTCGCTGCTCTCCAACTGGACATTGAGCTATTCGCTGCTACTTTCTGGATGCAACCATACAGCCACTTCCTTGTCCACTGAGCAATCTACCCATTAAATCTGTATCTCTCCAACTTAGAGGGAAGGATGTTGTGGGGGACCATGTCAAAAGCCTTGCAGAAGCCCAGATGGATGACAGCCATCACCCTTCTTTTGTCCACTGATGTAGTCACTCCGTCATAAAAAGACATTAGATTGATCAGGCAGGACTTGCTCTTAGTAAAGCCATACTGGCCTCCATGTGACTTATCAGAGCTTCCAGAAGGATCTGTGGCATGATCTTCCCAAGAACAGAGGTGAGGCTGTCAGGTTGGTAGTTTCCAGGGTCCTCCTTTCTACCCTTTTTAAAAATGGTTGTAATGTTTCCTTTCTTCCAGTCACCAGGGACTTCACCTGGCTGCCAGGACTTTCCAAACACCATGGAGAGTGGCTTGGCAACTACATCAGCCAGTTCCCTCGGGACTCATGGATGCAGCTCATCAGGTCCCAGATATGTGTGTGTGTGTGTGTGTGTGTGTGTGTGTGTGTGTGTGTTTTCAAAACACTACTATGATCAGTGTTCAAAACGCTACTATGATCAAACCATCACAGTCTACGATGTTAAACTGAAAGGAAAAAAATCCTGAAAAGAATAAAAAGTTCGTAATTCATTTCAGTGTGGTCACGGATTTGAATTCTTTCCTTTCTGGTGATTCAGTCAAAGAAGGTTTTTTTTTAACTATTTTGGTGTGAAATTCTGTGAAAAGTTATTTGCAAACCCTAGAAACAAAGATTTCTCAGAATCTTTGTACAGGATGCAGTCAATCAATTTCCCCAGAGAAGCAGAGGGTCATTCAGTTATTACCTTCACTACATCTGCTACTGTCAAACTTGCCTGATTTTCATCCTAAGGATTTCTTACCATAAGTAATGCTCACTGTCATTTGGCACTTTTTGAAAATAAACAAAAGCTCAAGGAAAACTGTCATTAGACAAAACTCCTATCAAAATCTTAATATAGTCTGTGAGAGAGGGGAAAAAAAAAAGGAATATGTTTGTTTAAATGCCACAAAATTAAATAACAATAACATGAGGTTCTCCTATAATTTTATGTTGCTTCTTCAGACAGTTAGATGCACTTCTGTTTTCAAGCACCTCTCTGCAAATGTGAGGATTAGAAATGAATATTTTACTTTGTAAATGCATTTAAGCATTTAAGCAAACAACCCCAGCTTGAGTTGGCATAAGTCAGCACAGTCGCACTGGTGGAACTGCTGACTTGTTTCATTTAATAATCACAGTCTGTGCTGACTTGTTTCATTTAATAATCACAGATTCTTTCCATATATCTTTTAGCCACTCCATTGATCCCCTCCATGCTGCTTCTTTTCCAGCCCTCTAATGAATGGCAAAGAATTAAGATCTGGATGTTTATAAAGCAACATGTTTCGCTTGGTGTGGCTGTTTGAGCCTGTGTGCCATTAAGAACACCACAGAGGTACCCCCCTCCAGAAGGCAGAGTGCCCAGGAGGTGTACCACAAAGTGTCATCTTTGTATTTATTCCTATAAATCCTGCAACCCTATAAATCTGGCTGCAAAGTTAGTTCCTTCCCCCTTTTCCTTTTCTTTCTCCTCCTGGGAAGGACAAGCAGGTTCTTATCTCCCTGGCAGGGAAGTGAGGCCTGGTGGACCTTGGCAATGCTGCCAGTTTGGCCTGGAACTGCCTAATCGGGGCCCGGACTTGCCAAGCTGAACTTTGTGCTGTGTTGCAAATGGAGTGGTAAGGAGGGGGGTATGGAAGGATGGGTTTTGTTAACCTGGCATGGAGAGAGGTTTAATCATAGAATAGTAAGGTTGGAAGGGACCTCCAAGGATCATCCAGTTCCAACCCCCTGCCATAGGCAGGGACACCCCCGACTAGTACAGGTCACTCAAGGCCTCGTCCAACCTGGCCTTGAACACCTCCAGGGAGGGAGCAGCCACAACCTCCCTGGGTTTGTGTGAAGCTTTGGCTTAATGAGCTTCTGTGTTAAGCCCAGATGATGGATTTCTCTGTATTTTATATGCTTTGCTGTGCTTTGCACTGTACCACTGCAACATTGTAGTATTTTAATTGCCTTTCCATTTGAACTTTCCAATCCTGCAATCCTACACGTGAGCCACTTTCTTTTCCCAACTTCTTTTGTTGGAAAAGGTGAAAAAGTAATCTGTCCCACTTTAAACCACGACACCTGGGTTGGGACAATCTGAACCCTTTGTTTCTATCCCTAAGTGATGCATCTACAGGCTAGAAAGTTTGTCACTGCAAGAGATCTTCTCTCATTGTCCGTAAGTACTTCTGGTAAACTTTTCAGTTAAGTTTATGTGGTTAACTCAGGGTCTCATTTTGGTCTGGCAAAACACCACAAGCAATTGCAGACTAATGACAGTGTCATATGACATTAGGTAAGGTTGGCATTAGCCCCATGGGCTCCAGTGACCTGATATGGACACAGTCATAGCAGTGCCAATATCTTAATTTCTACCCTTTTGCTAGGCCTGATGTGGATTTGATTACCTTACTCCTCTTTGTCCTTTGCTTCTCTGGGACACTCAGGGGTACAAGATAGGCAGGGGGAAGATGCTGGACCCCAGCCAGATAAGTTGCAATCCCTTTGCTGTTGACCTGTATGGACCTGTTGATCCTCAGCTCTGGTCCTGTGGGCTCTGTGTGTTGTTTCTTCACTGGAAATCAGAGATATTCCTTCTCTCAGAAAAAAATGTCCCAGAACCCAGACAGGAATAACTAAATGTAAAGTGAGAATCACAGGGTTTTGTGATCTTGGCAGTCAGTATTTGCTCTTATTAGGGAGCTCATTCTGGTGTTCCTTGCTATCTCACCATTGTTGGGACAGAAGCAAGCCCAAGTGGTGTAAGAGGACTCCTCACAAAGTTTGTTTATAGCCACAAATAATACAGCTGTTCAACTATCTCTCAATGATAGTTGTCCAAGTAGCAGACCAGTGGCAAGTGAAAGGTCTATTTTACATTATCGATAATCCCCTTTAAACTGTGTGCTTCGGTTTGTAATTTCCTATCCTATACTGTGGGGGTTTCTTTTTGTTTAACTTTTCTTTTGAATATATCTTATTTCAACTATTTCAGCACAGTGATGATTCTACATATGTTTTTAAATTTCAATTATAATGTAATTTTAAAGAGTCCAATACTGTTTTACGAGCTGGCTCACTGCACTATTTTTTATCCCTCTTTTATTCTTTTTTAAAGAAAGCAAATTCCAGTTGTGAGTTCGCAAGTTGTAGTAGAAAGGAAATGGATATCAAATCTTTGTTCTGGGGTCAATAAACTACAAGTAAAATCTACAGTTTAGGAAGGGGAATTCTTTCCACAGAGTTTTAGGTTTTTTTCGTCTACTTCACCAGACAGAAACGATTTTCTGATTTATTCCTCCTCCCTTTCCAGAGGTTCTGTTTAACCAATAGACCAGGTTTCACTCACTGCCACAGAAGGATCACAAAATCCTTGCAACACTTAAGCTTATAATTTTCCAGGGTAATGCTTTTCAAACATGTGCAGTGTATTCCAGTATAGAACTGATGACAGTGTCTAGGGGAATGGAAAGCAGTAAAAATAAACATCAAGAAACAGGATAAAAGATGACCCTCACTTCTTGCTACTGCCTGGCCAAGATGGTACAGAACAGTAAACAGTATACATTCCACTAAGGCTCTCCATATGCAGAGGGTGGTCAAGGGAAAATACAATTTCTCTCTCTCTGAATGTGGGTATCACTCCCACCTTTTCATCCAACACTATGTGTGGACTACAGAGGAGAGAAAGGGACAGCTAGGACATTTCTAGAGGACATCCCCGAGTGAGAGGATGGTCTTCACGCTGCCAGTCCCTCCCATGCCCCTGTTCACAGAATCACAAAATTAAACATGTTGGGAATGAACTTTGAGATCATCGAGTCCAACCTATCACCTAACGCTTCTAATTAACTAAACCATGGCACTAAGTGCCTCATCTGGTCTCCTTTTAAACACCTTCAGGGACAGTGATTCCACCACCTCCCTGGGCAGCCCATTCCAATGATCAATCACTTTTTCTGTGAAGAACTTCTTCCTAACTGATTGCCTGGGAGATGAGACCACCCCCCACCTGGCTAAAACTTCCCTTCAGTTGTGGAGAGCAATAAGGTCTCCCCTGAGCCTCCTCTTCTCCAGGCTGAACAACCCCAGCTCCCTCAGTCACTCCTTGTAGGTCTGTGCTCCAGCCCCCTCACCAGCCTTGTTGTCCCTCTCTGGACAGAAGTGAGCACCTCAATATCTTTCTTAAATTGAGTGGCCCAGAACTGGACACAGTACTCAAGGTGTGGCCTAACCAGTGCTGAGTACAGGGGCAGAAGGACTTCCTTCCATTGACAGAGCTGCTGCATAAAGGCCACTGCCAGACAGTTTTTAGTTCAAAACAACTTGACAAGAATCAGACTGACCAAGTCACTGATGATGATGCTTTTCTTCTTTGTGAAACAGTTTAGACAACCCAGATCTTTTTGAAAATGGCACAGATAGGAGCTATTAAAACACCAGAGAAATGTTAGAAATGCAAGTGCATCTGTAACGTTCCTGCATCTCCTTAGGAACACTTAGAGTACTCGGAATAATCGAAGACAAAAAGTTACAATTTTCTGTGAGAGCTACATAAATAGAATATAATCATTCATGCTAGATTTAGCCAAGCTAGTATTAAAATTAACTTCTTTTCCGAAACATAGTACTTCATCTGTGTCTCACAGGATTACAAATGAGCATGCAAGAGATTGAAAACATGGGGGTTCGTATCTGTCCTAAACCAGAAGCACTCAGATATTTACTCATCCTTATATTCCTCAATCCTATCACCTTTGAAATGTCATCTGAGTTTCCTCTAATTTTTCACTTGCATGAAGCAATTCATACATATTGCCCTCTGGAGAATTTCAAAATCCACTTGGACATCTTCCAAGCTGATCTTGATGAACCTGGTTTAACAGTGGTATTGGTCTAGATGATCTCCAGAGGTGTCTTCCAACCCCTACCGTTCTGCAACTCTGATTCTGTGATCTATACATACATGCTGTCACTCCGGCCACAACATTAACCATGACTTCAGTAAAGTCTGTATACATCAAAGCCTGTTGTTGGTATTGCCACACAGGTATGCTGCAGCCTATTGGGTGCTGAAGGAATCTTGTTCCCTAGGAATCTTGTTCTGGTAGCTAACCAGAAAGATTTAGGCATGCTGTGTGGAGTATATAAGGTACAAGATATCATGAATTATGATGTTTGTGGAGCAGGTGAAAAAGTTCTCATTTTCAGATGAGGAAGGACAAGGAAGCATTCTGCTGGAGCTGAGCCATACATTCTGATGCAATGAATTTCAACTTCGTAGTAGTTAATCCTGGATTCCTACCTCCCATGGTGAAGACTCCTAAAAAGCAAGAGAAAGTAATAAACTCACAAATATAAATGTAAGTGAGGCTGGATGAGTCACTAGAAAGTATCATTAGGGAGCCCTCCTGGAGTGATAACTCTGAATGAGGTGAATTAACAAGATCTTTCCATCTGCAGCTTCCATCTCTCAACTAAGATTTTCCGTGGTTTACTAAGAGTGCTAATCCACAGCTTTTCCCCACAAACACACCTTTCTTTAGAAAAATCTAGTATTTACTGTGTTAGAAGAATAGATGTAGATTTTCCTGAGACTTTGCCCCAGTTCTGGTTTATCCACTCCCTCTTTCTGAGAAGTGTGTAGAGCAGTCTGTAGCTTGACTACAGATGTTAGCTAAGCACGGTTCTGAACAACATGGGGGAGCTGCTTCTGGACTCTTCCCAGATCTTTTCGGTATTTTCTCCAACTTCCTTATCATTCCTAGCTTTGTCCTTCAAACCCCCTTACTCAGGGAGAAGAAATAATTCACAGCTGGCATGTTCTTTAGTGTCTTTGCCAATCAAAACATCCAACTTGCCATTTTATTGGCAACATGCAAGCCACTTGGCTCTTCTGTTAAGTCCCTCTGGCGTGTAACAGGAAATTCACACCAATGAAGAAAAAAATCATCAAGTCATTAAATATGTATTTGAATATTTATATTTTTGGCTGCTGGGAAGTGTTTAGGGAGAGTTCCACATTTAACAAGGGGGCTTACTGAAACCACGCCTGCAGACAGCACTTGCAGTTTGCTGACACATTTGCTGAATACCTCTCTGTAAAAAAAAAGGTAGAATTCTGTATTACAAGAGACACTCAAATACAAAAAAAGTCCTTTCTAGTTTGAGACTGCAAGATGATGCTGGTGGAAGAGAGAATCAACTTACCAATAATGCCACATGTGTTGATAAGGACAGGCTCAGACAGTCAGACGGGCTCTAGGTAATACAATGATCAAGATCTTGACTGGAAATGGAGTGTGACCTGCCATGTCTCTCACACTGAGCATTTTTCAGTCTTAGACAATCCATACTCTTTAGGATATTTGAGCATGAACAGAACCTTGATCCTTTTCAGAGAAGCGGTGTTTCAAGCACAGGCTCAGCAGTTGAAAGATCTCTTGGCCACAGTGTTGAAAGAGCTACAGTACATGTTAGGACCTCTGCCTGTTGCAGGTACTGCCTGTTAATGTGGTACATCCTCATCCCCTTTCTTTCATGTAACTGCTGTGAGCCAAGGTCATGTATTTTTACATGCCCTTCTGTTTCATGCCATGAAGCAGAAGAAATCTGACAGGTCTGTGAGTGAGTTAAAAATGAGAAAGGTAAAATCAAAAGTATCTACTAGACCTGCAGAGTAAAGAAAACGGTTTTTTTCCCCTTCTTTTAAATGAAAGGCATTGTATCTGTGCTGGTTTGAGGCTNCATAAGAATTATTATAACTTTAAAAAGGCAAGCTAGAGGAAATCAAAACTCAGACAAGAAATAGAGTAGAAGAGTATTTTTTTTTATTCACAGTATCACAGTATCACCAAGGTTGGAAGAGATCTCAAAGATCATCAAGTCCAACCCATTACCACAGACCTCAAGACTAGACCATGGCACCGAGTGCCACGTCCAAACTCGCCTTGAATACCTCCAGGGACGGTGACTCCACCACCTCCCTGGGCAGCCCATTCCAGTGGGGAATGACTCTCTCGGTGAAGAACTTTCTCCTCACCTCGAGCCTAAACTTCCCCTGGCGTAGCTTGAGACTGTGTCCTCTCATTCTGAAGACAAGAGCTTTCTGAAGACATGAACTTTTCTTTCCAAAAGTTTTCATTTTGAATAAGGTCTTAAACACACAAAGGCAGTAAAACCCCACTAATTTTACAGTTCCATTTGTTTAAAAAACCAAATGAGCAAAATTCCTAAAAATAATATATTCCTAAGGCAGGATTGAGTAAATCAGTCTGATGGTTGGAAAATGAGACAGTTATTCAGACTTGGGAAGGTCATTTTAGGAAGATGCCACTGGCTTGTTTAGATGTGAAAGAATAATACTTTAATAACATAAAATTCTTTATTTTTTCCTTCTTGATCCATGTGAGTTCTAAGAGAAAGTGTGTTACTTATATGAATGAATGCTGTAAAACTATCTATACATAGCTGAGCTGACACAAGTGACAGAAGCCCCTTCCCATGTACTTGTCCAAGATCCAAATCCCCTTTCCCTTGAACTGTCTTCTTATTAATGGCAAGGTAGCAGGTCTAATATGAGATAGCTATGCCCTGAAATAATCAATACCCATTGGTTGCAGTGCTCAGTTATTCTTAGAAAATCAGTCCTGAATTTCTAAGACCAGATATTGATCTACCACTGAGTTCTTGGTCTTACAGCTGACATTGCCCGCAGGAATTGTCAGTTTTGTGCTAGACTGAGTAGGCAAATTAAAAAACAAAAAACAAACAAAAAAAAAACCCAAACAAACAAACAACAAAAAAAAAGCAGTAGATTCAAGGGCTCATTACCACACTCTTAATTATATTCGTAATGCCAGTCTGGCACATCTGTGTATCAGTGCAAATAATGCCTTTCAAAAACTGAGTTCCAAGTCTTTGAATCCCTGACTGAACAGAAGAACAATTAATTTATTGTATTCTATTTCATTCTTGGCAAAAGCCTAGCTTTTAGGAGGCAGAACAATAAGTAAGTTTAAGAAAGTTAAATAAGCTTTCAGGATGTCCTTAGTTTCTTCATCATTAAGGGCATAATAAATTAAAACTGGAAATATTCCCCACTGCCCTAAAACATCTCATCAGTCAGAGAGTTGTGTTGGTGTTGACATCTTTTGTGTTCCCTCCAAAGAAAAGAAGTTTACTAAACAAAGCCTCTGCCTAGAGCCAGTCTTTTTCCCAAAGGAATCTGGTGGTTATTGGAGTGAAATGAAACTACTGATTTCCAACAAATATTTGTGAAGGGAACATGAATTAAAAAAAAAAAAAATTAAAAAAAAAAACACCAACAAACTTTATCATAAAAAGTAATTGCCTAATCAATTTAAACATTTGCATAAGCCCTCCTCACTCTTCAATGTGGCAATAATTATAACTTCAAGTGTCTTCAGAGCCTTTCTCCTTACTGCCTAAAAATTCAGACTAGTGCTATAGATATGTTCAACATTTGTCATTAAAAAACTCAGTTCCTGAAAAGCATTTTCAGATAATGAAGACCCATCTTGCAGAAAATGAGCAAAATACATAGAGAGGAGACATTCTCATATGTTTCATTCTCTTTATCCATTGCACGTGAAAGAAAAGTAAACTCAGTTGGAGAGGGGAAAGGAAGGCTTAGCATAGAATGTCATTATCATACAGCTGAATTGAAGGACCAAATTCTGCCATGGGACATAAGCTTCTAAACCTTACAGCATTCTTCTATAATATGTTTATAGACTGAATAAAAAATAACACAGATAAAGATAAATCAGGAACATAATATCTACATCTTTGTGCAGGAAAACATCAGGGAGTCAGCTAAAAATCATTTTCAATTGCCTCTTTTGAGAAAGGAGATGATGTCTTTGCAGGTGGCACTGTGCACAGGTAAGAGATGCATCGGGATAGAGGCTCTGCCTGTCATTTTGTATCGCCTTAGCTTTTGCTAAGGAACCTCTTCATGTGTGCCCCTGAGCAGTGCAAGGTTCCTTCAACCTTGATCATACTGAACTTCCCTGTATCCATCTCATTCCTAGACCTCCTAGAGTCCATATGGGTGTGACCCATGGGTGACTCTGGGCATGGGGCCTGGACCTGTCACTCAAGGTATGCCTGCAGGAAAACCCGAAGGGTTCTTTCCTGATATTACTCAGCCGAGCAGTTAAAGGACATATTAGACTTGAGACCGTGCTCCAAAGTCCTCTTGGCTTACACAAAGTGAAGAGCAATTCACTTCAGATGAATTCAGGCCATGTGAGCCATCCTCCTGTGCCTCAGGTTAGGAAGTTTGGGGATTCTATGTCTAATCCTGGGCTTTCCCCATCCAAACCACTAAAGTGGTTCATACACCACTTCCTCCTTCCTTTAACTCTTCTTGAATCTGCTCTAGCAGTTTGTTTGACCTGCCTCAGTCTCCTTGCTATTGTCATGGTTGCACACTCCCTCATTGATTTAGATTCAGCATGCAGAGCTGAGGATGAGAAGGATAGAGGTGTTCTTTGCCACTGCAAGCACTCTGCTCCATGCTTTTCTCTCTCTGCCTCACCCATGCCACCTTCATCCCCTCCTCTAGGCCTTGGCCTTAAAATACATGCCAATGGAATAACTATCAGCAAGCTGAGGTAACATTTTACTTATGAACATTTGAAATGGGAAAAATGTTGCCCAGAATGGCTGTGGAATGTCCATCCTTGTGGATGCTCGAAACCGAACTGGGCACAGCCCTGAACACCTTACTCCAGTTTGGAGCATGGAGGCTGAATTAGATGATGTCCAGGGGTCCCTTCCCATCTGACCTGTTCCTGGATTCTATTTTACCATGAGCCATTTTATGCACATAGAACACAAGAAAATATTGTGAACCTTTTCACAGTTTATGGTGGTCATTAATAGTCCCAGTTTATGCTTTACCTCATGCTCGATGTTCAAGCTGAGGCCTCAGCTACAGTTAGATACCAGAAATAGCTTCTCAAGAGAGAGGGAGGGATGCGTGGCAGGACAGAAAAACATGGCAATATCTAATGTAGTGTTTTGAAGTCTTTGCTACATTAGAATGCAAAGAACATGTTGAGGAAGTTGTTTTTTTTTTTTTTTTAAGGGTTCATTTTGGTTTGGTTTGGTTTGGTTTTTTTCCCAGACTAAAAGTATTTTTTATGCTGCCATCAGTGAGGAATTCATTAATGAAAGCAACTCTCCCATGGACCTTTGATGCCACCTGAAAGTAAGAAGTGAAATTGATGTTTCTGTTCAGATCCTGGGTTCCATGACTCAGGCTGTCACTGGCAATGATGTTATACCACCACTTCCACAGTGTATTTATTAAGCACTCACATATCCTGACTGGGTTGTAAAACTTGATTAATTCCTTCTGCATCCTACAGAAAAGTATCAGGGTTGCTTGTGTTATGAGCACACAATGACAATTCCTTGCACATTGTTTGTGCTTCTGTAAAGGAAATGCAGTTCCTCAGGTCACCATCCAAAATGCCTACCAATCTGTTGGGTAGTAATAGTATATATTGAATACAACATTTATATTGTACCAGAATGTCTTCTGTAATGCTTTTGTTTCACAGAACTGAAATCACAATGCATATTTAAACGTGAGCGAGAAGATCACCGCTACGAGGAGTAGCAGCAAGTTAACCTCATGTACCTTAAGATATGAAAATTTTGGTTACCAATGAACTGCTAAAGACAAGTGAAACAGCTTTAAAAGAGGCATTTGTAGGTTGTTTGCAAAACTTTATGCTCATTAACAGTAGCATAAAAGCTGATAAAATCTGTTAAAATATACTTTGATAAATAATCACTTTATTTTCCCATAGCTGTTTTTTGTTTGATTGATTGATTTTGTGCCTTGCTGACTATTTATAATGGCTCTGGAGAATAATTCCATTCTATTCATTTGCATCCTTGTCTACCAACTAGATTATCTGATGATAACAGGATAGACTTTGGAACAAAGTTCATTATTTTTAGCCTAACTCTGCAGTGCTTAAATGACTAAAATTTATTTTAAAATTAATGTGAAGTTAAGTCCTGATGTGTCAGGGTGTGATGCAATCACCTTTTGAGCCCACAACCTCTCTTTCTGCAGACTACCACTCACAAATGATGATGTGCTTTGAGGTGAGATTATTTCTTTCAGGTTAAAGGCCAGCCAATGCACAGTGCACAGCAGACAGAGCCTTTGGAGCCCCAGCTATGTCAAGCACAGCAGGGGTGTGCCCAAGCAGAACCTGCTGCACGCTGAGGAGTTGCTCACATACCTCAGTGGAAAACCTGGCTTGCAAAAGTCAAGCTGAGGTTGAATTCCAAACAACTGGTGGCAAAGCCTGAGAGAGCCCATGTAACCTGGTCAGTTCCCACAGCTGGGAATTCCTGCCCCATCCAGCACTGGTCCTTGCAGCTGCATGGCATCATGGTGAGGAGGTTCTTTAGGGTCATACATGCACAATAAACCTCTCCTGCCCTGCAGGCAATGTGGGATACCCAAAAAATTCGTACCCTGAAAGGAAGATTAGGGAGTCCCTGCCTGAGGTTTTCCCAGTAATTTTAATATGGACCATGCTGCACACTCCTCACACTCATTCTAGTATGGAAATGTCAGTGTTCCTCTGCCTCACTTTCCCTTCTGCACTCTGCAAGCTTGGGAAGCCCAGCTCAGATTGCAGTGTCACAGTCCCTGCAAGAACAGTGGATTTGTTCTGGGTCCTTTCCTCTGAGATTGAGGTTTAAACTGCTTGGATGCTATGTGAGCCTAGAGAATCTGGACAGCTTTAGAGAGCTGTAAACTACATGCAAAGCAAAGCATAATGAGAAACCAGAATTAATTATGAGATGATTGGCTTGAAGTCATTTTTGTTAACAACAATGACATGTTTTTATATTCCAAATAATGATATGTGTTTAAAATACTGATAAATACCTTAACAATGACATTACTGGACCTTTTTGTTCAGTATAGTGTCCTAGAACTTACATACTATAACATTGAAGTGGGCTCTTCAGTCCATTAAAAAGTAATTCTAAACCAAAAGATTTTGTTCCCCATTCATATGTGAAATTTCCATGTATGATTATTTTGCCCCACTTTGGAATTCCTGCATCCCAGACTCTGAGCTTCACAGAAACAGTTTCTGAGTCCCAATCCTAACTGACAGTTAGATGTCGGTTGGCTTGGTTTGTGTCCACCAACATAACACCTCTCTCCAATGTAAATGCCTAGAGAACGAATGCACATATTACTCCAGGCCCTTTCTGATAAGAAAATCTGCCATTTTAAGAATACTGGGATTTTAAATGATTAGTGGTTATGTGCACCACCATTATATGAAGAAAAAAACTCAGAAATCAACACTGAATTCATCCTTAAACTAAAGTCAAGGAAGATACAAAACCTTTCTGGTTAAATCATTGAACTCCTGCTTAGTTCAGTACTACCCCAGATGCTGCTTTATAGTAAATGTCATGATGGATTTCAGACCCTGCTTAAAAATAATAAAAGTTTATTCTGAAAATGTCCTAGTAACAAAAAAAGCTTCAGGGTACGAGAGAAGGAATTTAGCATCTAATATTTTTCAAAGTAAAAGTTTTCAGGGATTGATACAGAGTTCAGGACATTTGATATCCTTCCACTGACTGCAGAGGAGTTTGGATTAGGTTTTAAGAGAGGCATAGGGGTCATCAGAGCTAAGACATCTTCCACCTGAAAAATACCAAACTCAGGATTTAGAAGCCTAGAATAATTTGATTATGCAGTGATTTTCTAACAAGGAGCAATGAGTACAAACATGAGGAGAAACCTCTTTACAGTGAGGGTGACAGAGCACTGGAACAGGCTGCCCAGAGAGGTTGTGTAGTCTTCTCTGGAGACTTTCAAAACCTGCCTGGATGCATTTCTGTGCAGACTACCCTGGGTGATACTGCTGTGGCAAGGGGTTGGACTCGATGCCCTCTGGAGGTCCCTTCCAACTTCTAATGTTCTGTGATTCTGTGATTTAAATAGGGGAATTTTATTAATAAATGTTTGCTTTCATATCACGATTTTACAATGTATTTCTTTTCTATAATTCTTTTCACTCGAAA
Organism: Ramphastos sulfuratus; assembly: GCA_013399055.1. Taxonomy (NCBI): domain Eukaryota; kingdom Metazoa; phylum Chordata; class Aves; order Piciformes; family Ramphastidae; genus Ramphastos; species Ramphastos sulfuratus. The sequence goes on from WBNM01007003.1 coordinate 34,073, forward strand.
ATTTCCAACTGCTTGGAAAACATTAATAAAAGTTGACACAATAAGCATACAGAATCTCACTGTCTGAATCAGGGCAAATAGCTGATGTACAAATTGATTGCAAAAATGGGGAGAAAGAGTTGTAACTAATTTTATTCCAAGTTCGTGACACATTTTGAACGTTGACACTAGTTTGGAACAGTTTTGGTTTTAAGGTTACATAAGTATGTTTAAAAAAGGAAAATGCTCACTCCCCTAAAAAGTCTGTACATAGATTAGAAAATGGGATCAAAAGTTGCCAAATAAAAATGTAGTCTTGGGAGTTTTTCTGTTTGGCAAACTCANATTGATTTTTATCTCTTTGAAACAATTTTAGTTATTATCACTATTAACAGTCACTTTACTGCATGGATCCATTTACCAACACCAAAAGTCACTTTTGTATTTTTTGGGTACAGAACATCTATTTGACCTCACTTTTGAAGATCTGCTTCTAACACAGCATTAATGACAGTCATCTGTATTATGCAGGTGTACTATAACCAGACCTGATTATGGAGGTGCTCTAGAAATGGACCTGAAGGGGAACAAAACTAATTTCTAGGGTGTATGGCACCAGGATAGCCATCAATGCCAGGGTCCCCAGCTACTTGACTGTGAAGACAGGTACCTGCAAGCCCAAAGACCTTTCTGCTAACCAGAAAACCCACATTTGGGGAAAATGAACAAACAAACAACTAAACAACCGTTTCTTTTTGCCCAACTATTTAAACTCACAAGAATAAGTTCTCCAGAGTAAACTCTCTGGAGAAATGGAAGTTTAGCAGGAACAGTGAAAAGGACCAGGTGTAAAGACTCAGAACAACACACTTGATGAATCCCTTCAAGGTTACAAAATATGACAGTAGATCTTTACCTGTCCAAATACTTGTTCTAGTACATCATAGTCTGGGATATAATTTCTGATGTCTGATTTGAGAAAATGGATTTCATAAATAATACCAAAATGATTCAGTGGGGTTTGGGTTGTGGTTTTTGGGGTCTGGGTTTGTTTTTTGGGTTTTTCTGCAGTGATTGCCATTGGAGGAACTGATTCACATTTTTGTTAGGAAGATTCTAACACTTTCAAGATAATGAATCCCCACTTCTTTCTCTTTTCTTCACATAAATGAAGAGACTGATAAGGAGTGGCATCAAAATTACTGATTATCCAGCAACTGCATCGTCAAATGACATGGTTGCAGAAGCCATATGGGACATGTAAAGGTGATACAATAATGTTTAATAACCAAGTTTCACTGTAATTTCCCCCAAAACAACTTTCTGTTTGAGCCAGCTGACAGGAAGAGAATGAAATAAAGAACTGGGCACATGTTTCTGAAAAAGTCCTGCCATCATCAATGGAAACCTGGCTTCTGGAAGCTTCCCTTTGCCAAACCTCTCTGGATGTATTCTATCAAAGAGTGCCTTTGGCTATCAGAACTCATACTGTAGCCTCGGAGTGTAAATTCCCAGATTAGAGATTGTTGTCTTGTTTTTATTCAGGGAAGACCTGATACCCATGAGCCATTTAAGGAGAACAGAGGTTTCTCCCTAGAGTCTGATACAGAGCATAAACTTCTGCAGAGACTATTCTCAATAAACAACAACACATAGAATCTAAAATCTCACCCCCTTAGGAGTAGATTTGCAGATGACTATGCTGCAAGACAGGAGAACAAAGCAATTATACCTCACAGCTGTAGTGCTATGATGGTCTAAAGCTTCCATTCATTGAATGGAATTTTTTTGTATACTCACTGCAAAATAGACTTCTGACTTTAATGGAGCTTCTGCAGACTTTAAAATATGTAAATGCTAAGAGAAGCCATTTCAGTCTACTAAAATGATTCTTCAGAAAGATAATTTGGTGGTTTAAGATGTTTATTCCAAGGTGGGAATGTGTATGAAAAATTGTTTAGCAATCTAATCTCCTGAGTCCCTGACACTATTGATGGATGTCTCTCATTGAGCATTGCAACAAACCAAATTGCCCTGAGAGAACATAATGCAGACTCAAGGATGCTTGGAAAATACATTTTGGTTACAATGTCTGTCAAAAGTGTCGTGGTAGGCCTAGCTAGGCCAAAATAGGCTTATACATGTCCTGGCTTGCCAAACATGTTTTTCTGCTCTCCCTCCTTCTGTTGTGGGGAGAAGCAACTGCAGGAAAGAGAACAAAGAACCTGGAGCCACTGAGTCTAAGGACCCTGGCTTGCCCAGACTTGTTTTGCTCCTGTATACATCCTATGATAAAAAAGGTACATACACTTGGCTTGTGCCTGCCTCGTGCAAGGCCTATGTTTTTCCTAAATTTGGGTAAAGCAAGCCTATGGCTTCACCTAATATGGTCAAGCTTGGCTAACTGCCATTCTGATTGGCTATTCTGTGTCCAAAGGCCCGTTAGTCTCGGGCTGTATTGATAAAAAGAGATGAGCAAGTAACACATTGTTGGTCTGCCGTTGTAGTCATGCTTGCTGCTCTGTTGCCTGCTGCCATTGCTCTCTGCTTCTGGCAGTGTTCTGTCTCACTGACTTATTGCATCCAGAACCACCTGGAAACTGCCTTCCAAAAGTTTACCAGGAACAGGCTCTAGATGCCTCTCCGTGATCAGTCTCCATAGCCAGCGTAACATCGTCCTGAGACTGCACATGGCAAAACGTCCTGCCTGCACCTGAAAGTCTCCTGCCAAGACAGGATGTCCTGGAGGTACACAGATCATCCAAAGGAGCCAGGATAAGGTCAGAGATTGTCTGCCTCCTTTCCCCAGCACCCTGTGAAACCTGATAAGAATCAGAAGCCTCAGAGGCTCACAAGACATTGACAGAACCCTCTGCAAGTGTTTGGGTACTGTTTGAAGTTGTAGCTAGCCCTGAGACTTGGGAGATAATTTTTATGAGTAAATATTGAGAGCCTCTCTCTAAGAAATTCTGTAACTAGATTCTATTGTACCTTTCTACCTTAGCATCAGAAAGTAACCTTTCAAGTCCTCTGGTGGGTAAGAGGTATAATTGAAACTAAGAACCTCTTTCCAGTATAATGGTTGCATTTGCTATTTATTTCTTAATGTGTTCTAGTTTTGCCTGTTTCCTGTGTGTGTAAGTATCCAAACTGTGCTTTTTGAAGCTTGCAAATAAGTTTTCTGGTGAGATGTAATGTTAATAAACAGTTTTCATAGTTATTAACAATCTTTGCCTGGATATCAAAATTAATATAAATTATTAATTTTGTATAATTGGTAACAAAAAGCAAGTGAAATGTAAGTGACAGGCAATTCTTTAGTCTTGCTAGAGATGTAAATGTGCAACACTGAATCAGAGAAATGAAAATAGAAAAGTATTTTCTATTGCCTCATCTGTAATAAGTCAGCTTGGCAGTCTAGATTGTCAAATAGCTCAGCGTGACCAGAATTTATGCTATGAATCTTGAATGGTCACTGCAGTGAGTAATGGCTTTTGATTTGGGAAAAAAACAAAACTGTTCTCAAGCAATTTCTCTTGCTCACCTGCCACAATTTCCCATTCCCTTTCCCCTACTCCAGGCAAGTTTTCCAACAAATTCTTGTATAAATGTACATAGGATTCTATCAAATGCAATGGAAGTAATGGCCTTCACTTCAAAGAAATTAGGATTTTTTCCCTGGGAATGATGTTCGGATAACTGCTGAAACTTTACAGTGAGGGTGGTGAGACACTGGCACAGGTTGCCCAGGGAGGTTGTGGCTGCTCCCTCCCTGGAGGTGTTCAAGGCCAGGTTGGACGAGGCCTTGAGTGACCTGTGCTAGTGGGAGGTGTCCCTGCCTATGGCAGGGGGCTGGAACTGGGTGATCCTTGAGGTCTCCTTCCAACCTTACCATTCTATGATTCTATGATTCCACTCTTGGGTTGATCCGAGGTACTTGTTACTCCTTTTTTCATGTCAAGAGGAAATATTTGCATAACAATTTTTTTTTTTCACTTTTATTGGAAGTACATCCTGCACCATTGTTTGTTAAAGTATTCTTTTAATTTCTCTGCATATCCAATTGATGGTGTTGAAGTGCACTGGTAAACAGAGCTGCACAAAACCTCAAACGATGTGGAATTTTGACATGACATATGATACACACAGCAGGTATATGCACAGCAGGTCACCGTGCAGATGCTCTGACTTACAGCATTGAAGTGAATGGGATAAGAAAATGCAGTGTGCTCCCAAGGCAATTATTTGTGCCTCACTGATTCCAGATGACTACAAAGTGCTCTCTCAAGCTCTCTGTCAAGGTTCAATACCAGTGCTGAAAATCACAATGCAGTTATGTGGTAACAAAGAGCAGCAAGGGTAAAAAGAGTAAACAGAGATGGGAGATGGAAAATGCTAATTCCCATTTGGCCTTGAATATCTGTATAGCCCAAACCTTAATTCCTGCATTTGCAATGCGGAGGTAACAGTTTCCACCTGTTCTATTCCCCTAGTAGTCACAAGGAACATTTGATGCTTGTATCACACTTTGGAGGCAGAGTCATTTAGGAGTTAAAAATTTATTTAGTGAAGATTATACTCAGCCACACTGCACAGTCTAATTTATATATATTTTTTTTAGTACCTTCTTGCCATAGCACCAAAATATGTAAAGTAGACATCAGACAATCCTCTGGAAACCTACCCAAATTTGGTGATAATATCAGTTCTCAGGCACCAGCCGCACTATGTGGGAGACAGCCTGGAGGGAAATGCGCATGATGCACTTCAGAGATGCAGACTAAATAGGTCCCTTAGTTCAGACTCTCCCAGCTTCAATGGTGAGGAGAATGCCATGGGAACTGCTTAAGAAGATTGATGCCTCTGTCTTACATAGTCCTTATGAATATGGGATGATCACAGCATGCTTTATAGGAATCTTACAAAACCACCTGTGTGCATGTGCGACTGCATACGCGGTGAGAGAGGAGTGCTTTCTGAAGCAAGCCCAGCAGAAGATCTACCAGGATCTTCTACTGTGTACAGTTCTCAAGCCCCCAGCACAGGAAGGACATTGAACTGTTGGAACAGGTNTATCTGAGCATATGACTACCCCTTAACTGTAACATGGCAGATCTTAGAGGACTTGAATTGAAACTGGTCTGTGTCAGTTCTACCATTTCCTAAAAGTTATGTGCTTGACTTTGCAGCCTTAGCATTTCTTTAATGACATTTTCTCATTTGAAATAAATTGTTTGCTCAGATAAAATTATCCAGATGATTAATAGCAACGGATCCATCATCTGTATTTGTACTCAGTGTGTTGCCACAAGTGCTAGTCGCAGGCAGCACTTACTGCCTTACAGTCCTACTTAAAAGTCAAAACAGAAAAGAAAAGAGCATCATAATGGCCTTGCTGACTGAAGTCAGATTTATATTTTGCAGCTTCATTAGATGGCATTACATCACAGGACACAGACAAGCAAAGCCTGAACTCTAAATGAGTGGAAAATGACTGCATGGTTTGCTGAGGAGCAGCAATAATGGCATGGTTTCTATGAAGATTTATGTCTTTATACCACTTCTTTTCAGTTTACGTCTTTCAGCTGTGACCATAGGAACTGAAAAATGAAAAACCTTTTGCAAGATGATTTTCCAAGCAAACAGAAAAAATATATTGATTTCTTGATGTGCAGTTTTAGAGGTTTGGGGTTTTTTTTCATTTCACTTAGAGAATCATGACTTATCCCGAGCATAGAATCCTCATGGTGTTTTGGAAGCTTGTTTCATTGCATTGAAAATTACCAGTTATCAAAATGGCTTCTGCATCCCTCTGCTGAAAGAGATGGGAGCAGGGCAAAAAAAGAAAAAAAAAATGTAGGAATATATCTGGAGAAGATGAATCACTTAATGAGTTGATATTTGAGACAAAGGTTTAGGAACCTGGCCTTATGGACTTCAGTATGACTTTAAGTAGTTCACCTCACCTTTAGCTCTGATTTTACCCTTCCCCAGAAAATCTTCTACCATGGATACTCTTGCAAAAATTGTCTCCAGAAAACCTCAAAAATTCAGAGGATGTACAGAATAGGATTTCACTAGTGTGACCACAATTATTTGGATTTCTGAAGAAGTTTAGTGCAACAGGGAATTATATACTTTAAATATGATTTGTTCAGTGTGTGATAATCAGACAATTTTATTCTCTTCCATTTCCTGACCTATGTTTTCAGGCAGACCCTGATCACACAAATTAAAAACAGTGTCCTGAGAACAGTTTAGTTAAACACACTAACTGGGATGCTCACTCACAGAGAACTTCTGCATCCTGTGTTTTAAACACACAGGTCTGCCTAGGAAAGGGCAGAATAACCCCCTTTTTTTTTGGGGGGGGGTGGGGGTGGGATTTTTTCTCAGATAAAATTTCACATTTTTCTTTAATGACGAAGAGTAGTTTATTTTAGAATTCAGGAAGCAGCACTTCCCTGCAGTGGCTTTGCTCCAGGCAGAATGTGGAGTTTACCCCAAAAGGAGTAAATAACAACACTTGGAAGTTGAATGAAATTATTAGTTACAAAAGCAGTCTAAATACAAAAGTTAATAAATATATACATATAAATATATACATATATAACCCAAAGACAGCCCAGACCCCCCACGAATAATGTTACACAGATGAAATAGTTTCTCCCTGTTCCCACCACACCAGGCCTTACCTCCCAAACCCAAACAAACATAAGTGAGGATGGAGTGAGAGGAGCAAGAGCAAAGCACAGAATAGCAGAGAACAAAGAGAGACAGAACAAGCTGTAACTTCAGATTATGTAGACATTTGCAGAGGAACGGGATGGAATAAAAAATATTTTGTAATGTCCTGTCCAATCCGCTGAGAACTGTCCAGCCCCTGGTACTCTGTGGTATTCTGGAAGATTTTTATCTACTAGTCCATAACACATAACATGGCAGAGGATGGTTTGGGAAGTATCAAGAATCAAGGAACAATTCCACTGCCAAAACGAATGTGCTTGCATGTGCTCTGATTTGATGTTCCACATTTTCTTTGCTGGTCTCTCATAAAATGTGAAAAGAAGGAACAACTTGTCATATTGTCACGTCTTGTTGAGTGTGCTTTGGGGAGTGTGGGTTTCTTAATAGAAGGTTAATGTTATCTTTTACATTAAACTTTCCTCTTTCTTCCATTTGAGATTACTCCAGAAATGACCTCGATTACCCAACCACCCAGACGAGTCTAACCTTGTGACATGGTTATGTGATTAAAGCAGCTTCTGAGTCCACAAATCTGGCTACGACTTTCAACATTCATATCCAAGAATAAATGAAGGGGTACCATGACCAGATAGAGCAACTCCTGCTCTGGAGCTGGAGAGCATAGAGCATGCCAGGAGGACACAATCCCAAGCACAAATCCAGGCTGGGTGGTGAATGGCTGGAGAACAGCCCTGAGGAAAAGGACCCGGGGGTCTGGGTTGATGAAAAGCTCAACATGAGCCTGCAGTGTGCGCATGCAGCCCAGACAGCAACCGAGTCCTGAGCTGCATCAAGAGCAGCGTGGCCAGCAGGGCAAGGGAGGGGATTCTGCCCCTTTACTCAGCTTTCGTCAGACCCCATCTGGAGTACTGTGTGCAGTTCTGGAGTCCCCAGCACAGGAAGGACATGGAAGTGTTGGAGCAGGTCCAGAGGAGGGCCACGAAGATGATCAGAGGGCTGGAGCAGCTCT
>WBNM01007004.1:0-34518 GCA_013399055.1 Ramphastos sulfuratus
TTAAAATATTCCAATTAGCTCATACCAGCACAGCTTAACTAAAGCATCATGTCTTTTTATTTTGGTGCTCAAGAAAGAAACTAAGAAATAATATGAAACTAATGAATTTTTATACAACTCCAAATAACTTCTACATATGATGAAGATCAACACAGCAAAAAGAATTTCTCCTAATTCAGCCTAAATTAATTTACTGTCTTATACATGCAGCTGAACAACCCTTTTCAAATAAAATTTAACCAGAAATTGGTCTGAAAATGGAAATAGGTTTGAAGTACTATCCTCTGAATACTTACTACAAAGTAACCAAGATACACAATAAAATAATGCTATATGGGTTTTTTTATGCTGTATAACTTCACATTTTTCTTGAAATCTGATTTAAAAGACATTTCTTAATGCCCATATATTTTACACAAAGACCTTCTGTTAAAATTCATCTGGCTATTTGACCCTCCCCTTCCCCTAAATGCACACAGACAGACATAGTCATTAAAGGATTGGCTGAACAAGATCTCCTTTCTTTTCTAAAGGGGGCCCCTCTGACAAAGGACTTCGAAAAGTAGTCTTTATTGTTAGGCACCGGGTGATGCAATCTTCTACCACACCAAAGATTTAAGATTCACTTCCTCTATGTTCTGCTCTTATCCACACTGTATTAGCATCCTTCTATCCTCTGTTTTTTTAAAACTGATATGGTCTGTTACTAATTTTATCAGGAACCCCTATGAGCACCTAATACAAGCCCAACCATACTGAGAAGGTCGTTTCCTACCTTTAATGTGTAAAATTCATAAAATTTGGTGCAATGACAGCAAGAGGAAAGGGTAAAAACACCTCCGGACTAGCTCTTTACTACAAGTCCCCAGAAACAGTTTGGCCAGGAGCTCACTCCTTTCTGAGATGGAAGCCTCTGCCTCCTCTCATGGATAGAAAGACCACCAGACACAGGAGGCAGAAGGATTCCCAGGAGAATAAGCACAGCTGCTGGCACAAGGTGAATGTGCCAGCTCAAGGAAGGCCTGTCAGTGAGACTGCAGCATTGAGGGTAAAAGAAGTTGGACGTTGGTGACAAAACACATTGGACAAAAAAATCATCTTTATTGGAAGGAGAAACCACAAGGAGGCCCATGGAGGGGAAGAGACACAGTACAGGGGAGGCTGGAGAGGTCAGTTGAGATTAAGAGAGAGTGAGATACAGGCACTGAGAGAGGAGGTGTAGTGTGAGGCTGGGTGCATCAGGCAAATTTCAGTCAGGAGATGAAAGAAGAGATGTGCTTAAGACAGCACTTATAGGGAACCACAAGGCCAAAATGAGTGTTAACTTGGTAGGACTCATATGAGGAGACGGCAGCTCTGCCATGCAAGGGAAAATGCCTCTATCTTTGCCTGAATATCCAGGCACCTGATATTCAGTGACTGATACTTGGTGCAGGTGACTGATACTTGGAGCAGCTATTTTGCTGTAGTGCAATAAAGAAAAGAGGCAAGCAAAGCTTGGGATCATGCTGTTCATACTGTCTGAATGCAGAAGTTCCCTCTATCCAAGCAGGCAGGGATAGAGGGGGAGAGAGAGCAGTGTACATGTACCAGCAAGATGTCACGATAAGAAACAATCTAATTACAGCTTATTTTGATATTACAAATATTGACTGTTTAGGGGCACAAATCGTAATGAAGTGTGGCAAAAACAGAAAGCCTTGGTGAGTTACCTACTCATAGAGGATCTTACGGATGATGATTAGTGGCCTACAAAGCAAAAAATGTCGGACGTGGAGAATCAAACATTTGGCTGTTGGACAAACCTAGATATAACCTGTTCACTTTTCAGAACACATCTTATGCCTTCAAATCCATTAAGGTACTTTTCCAACTGAAAGAAGAAACTTGAGGACTGAATATATTCTCATCAAACTGCAACACAAGAACTGATAGCATACAGAAAGTAGGAAGCATTAAAATATGTTTCTCACATTAACTTTGCACATATTATAAGTTAATAACCAGTGAATTATGAAAATGTTCTCAGTCAACCTTTATGATAAATAATTAAGATAAACAATTTAGCCTGCAAGATTAAGTTTATTATGAGTATAGACTACTAAGTGGAAAAAAAAGAAACATTTAACAAGTAGGCTTCACACCAAGGCTAGCAAAACAGCACATAGCTGCCAGGTAATTAGGATTTCCTTGGTCAGAAAAGGATAAATGGTAAACTTTAACAATATTTTTAATCTCAATAGGTAGCTTGGAAGAAATTACCCAAAAAAAGTGTTTCAGAAAAAAATAAATAAAAATTACTTCTAGTTCTTCTAAGCATTGCAGTTGATCACTTAGACATCTGTGAAAGTCATTACTTTGTCCCTAGTTTACTTTAAACAAAAATGCTTTTCTCCCATTTAATTTTTCAGCTACACTAAAACTGAAAATTGCAATTGATATTGACTGAACCAGAAAGGAAGAGGAACTTACTGATTCACTACAGTAACAACAAAATGTCAAAATAAAGCACCACTTTCAGACACAATCCATATGCTCAGCTTTCAGCCTTATGCCTTCCCAGATCGCTACCCTACTGCATGTTTGTTTCTTTAGACATAGTGTAAGGTCAAGATGCAAAGGGAAACACAGAGACTAAGTCAATCATTGATTGCATCTGCATCCTACTCACCCACCTTGTGATCTAAACATGGTACTTGAAGAAATACCAGGAATGGTTTGTATTTACTGGAAATCTGAATTTACCTGTGATTTCTAACTATACACTTTTCAACTCTAAAGTCTTCTCAAAAATACTTCCTGAGGCACCATGTATTTAAGAGGTGTGAACACTTTTGCAAAAGAGTTTGGCTAAGTGGTGACAAAGATCATCAGAGGGTTGGAGCACCTTTCCTATGAGAACAAGCTGAGAGTTTTGGGGTTGTGCAGTATGGAGAAGAAAAGGCTCTGGGGAGATCTTATTGCAGCCTTTTGATGCGTAAAGGAGGCTATACAATCCCAAGCACAAATACAGGCTGGGTGTTGAATGGCTGGAGAGCAGCCCTGAGGNAAACAAGGGGCTGTTGTGATAGGACAAGGCATAATAGTTTCAAACTGAAAGCGGGTAGATTGAAATTAGATATATGGAAGAAATTCATTATTTAGGGTGGCAAGGCACTGGAACAGGTTGCCCAGAGAAGTTATGATGCCCCCTCCCTGAAAGTGTTGAAGGCCAGGCTGTATAGGGATTTGAGAAATCTAATCAAGCAGAGGTGTCCCTGCCCATGGCAGGGTGGGATGGAACTGCACAATCTCTAAGGTTCCTCTCAAGCTCAACCATTCTATGATTTTCTGAACACTGAAGAAAAAAATGCTATTTCATATCTTATTGTTCATAACTTCAGCTTCTTACTGACAGATGCAAATGAGGTGAAGAACAAGACCAGATAACAGCCCCAGATATCCAGGTTTACCCGCAGCCAGATGCCAAGTCGACTATCTCCAGATAAGAAAACATGAAGATGATTGCTGTTTCCTCAGGCTTCCACCCTAGCCATACCCTGCCTTTATCAGGGGAGGAGAAGTGCAAATGTCAGGCCCTCCCTTGCCCTGCTGCCTCCCATCCCAACCCATCCCTAGAAAAGGAAATGCAGGTGACTGAGCTGGGCAGGAACCAGAACAAGATTCCAACCTCCACTAGCACAGGACCTGACCTGCCAAGAGATACTGTGGGGCACACCCCTCTTATTCTTCCAAAAAAGAACAGGCACAGCTTGAAGAACCGCTTGAAGCCCACTGAAGGTACTGTGCAGTGATGTGCCTGACCTTATTTCTTGCTGGGAATGTTCCTCCCTCATCAATTCCACCACGCTTGTCTGATGTTCCCTCTTTTTACTGTGTTGAATACAGATAACAAGTTACTTGAGGCAGGGAGCTGTCGAGTGCAGTATAGCTCATCTGCAAAGGGCTTGGCAGGCCATACAGTGCCATACTCAGTAACAAAAACAGAGCAGAGGAGATGACCGGCCTTTAAAACAAACACAATTTCATTTATTCATAGCTTAATAACTTACTGATTCACTGCCCAATGTGTTATCAGCAGTACACTTTAAAAAAAAAAAAATCAGGTTTTGACCCTCAAAAAGTTCACTTCTAAAGGTACAAATAGTTCAAACTAATTTTTTTTTCCCCCCTAAGTATTCTGTGATTGCAGTGGTAGTTTTCAAAGCCTGTGATCTCCAGTATTAATGATGCTATACAATTAAATCTGGTACTTTCAGTAATTTCTTCCTGAGTACTTCACTACCCCAGCAGATTGCAGCCAGTGCACTCTGAGCTCAACTGGATGAAAGGCTCCCGACAGTGAGGGAAGCCCATGCAGACCTGGACAGGCAGTAGGACAGGATCTGCAGCGGGGAGACTCTGCAAGCCTGTGGCACAGCTCTCAGCGTGGCACAGCCTTCCCTACACAGGACAGCAGCATGCACCCGAGGCTCGTGAGGCCTCGCAGAAGCTAATGAACAAAAACAGCCCCTGTATGACTACCTCACAGTTGATCTCCTGCCAGGAGCAGGAAGCGGTGAGAAGAGTTAGGACAGAGTGGAGAGTGGGTGTACAAATTATTTTGCTTCCTTTTCTTCCATATGTATCTTTAAACCTGAATACTATCATACAGCATTTGCTCCTGTTTAGTGTCACAGGGCTAGCTCACTCACATCTCATGGAAACTTGTAGACTGGGTGTCAAACCAGCACATCCAGGGTGGTGGTGATATTGAGTGAGTGGGAAGACTCCTCTCTCGAGTACCTCCACCTGCTCCTGCTTTCCTTCTCAGGCAGGATACACACCAGAAAGCCACCAGCAATGCCGCAGCGCAGGCAATGCCCACGTGCAAAAGATCAGGAGCTATTTGATGGGAAAGGATGGGAGAGGAGCTCCTGAGGGAATGTGGGGGAACGGGAGGGGCTTCTTCACAATGCAAGTGCCAAACGGTCACACCCAGATCCCTTCCTTCCTTGGCTGTTGCACACTGGGACTGTCTCACATACCTGTATTTCCTTTCAAACCACTCTTGGATATCTCTAAACCCTCACCCTCCTTAGGGGATAAAGATTTAAATTCTGCCTGTTCTTTCCAGCTCTTGTAAGAGTTCCTGGCAGCATCATATAAATGTCAGGCAGAGTCTTTACTGAGTTCAGTCCTCGACCATTACCCTAAAAGCAGCATTGGTGTCTCTGTGTTAAAGTGCTTAAAAACAACGCAAAATATAATTCAGAGTAATTGTTCTGTTTCCATGTGTTAAGAGGCAGGTAGTAGGATGCAGAAAGTTTGTTCTTGATCTTCTGAATGCTGGATGGGAACTGTTAGTATTAGTTTAACTCAGATAACTGTTCAGCATACTGTGCAAAATTAACAACATCATATTTAATGCATACCTTCACTCACCTGATACAAAATGTACAGCAGCCTTCTATGCCATTCAGCTTTTATCACAGCTTTCCAATTTCCTGTTAGATCTTCAAAAATGTAAACAATTGCTTTGAAAAACACCTCCACCTGCCACACACACAATTCATCTTCTATCTTCATAAAACAACAGAGAGATGCTGTTTCTATTAATATCCCTCTCTCGCTCCAGGCTGTGTGCACTCAAAGCAATTCAAGTATACCCTTTTCAAAGGAACTGACTGTGAAACAGCGATGGCACTGAACTCAGAAGGAGATTGCTGTGTCCTTGAAAGACAAGTAAAGCATGAACTGGGAGTAAAAAACACTGAAGAGACTCAGCAGAAGGAAATCAGAAGTATACTATTAGAAAGTTGAGAATGCTATATGCTACTTTACACTTTTTTCTTACCTTCACTTCATAAATTACTTCAGAAGTAACTTGCTTGATGCAGAAATGACCATATTTTTCTGTAAGCTGCTGATACAGTTCAAATACCATCAACAACTTCAGTGGCTTCCTCTTGCTCTCTTCAGTGTGCTGAGATGCTATTTGCCTCTCTTTACTTTCAAACCTCTAGTATCAGAAGTCCAAAGCACATCTCATGGGTCACTTGCAGCCTCAGCAGCCTTTGCACAGAGCCCAGAAAGGGAATTTTTGACTGTGGCTGTGCTTGACAAAACCAGCTGTGCTAGGATCACAGCAAATGTCTGGGTCCTGAGTAGACTGGAGCTGTCTCGTAATTAGAGCCTGGCATCTACCTATTCAAGCATGAATTAAGTAATGATGGTGAATTTTCATCATTCTTGCAATTGGGGGTATGTAGGTCATAGTCCATCATAACTCTTAAACATAAAGCTATTGTTTCAGATACTGTATTATGGGGGCCCCAGCTTCACATCCTGCTAAATTACTATCTCTAAGAAAAATGTCCAGAAAATCTTGTCATGCCACCTCATTTCTGCCAGCTTTCTGTTCTCATCCAAGCTGTACAACCAAACACAACTGTTCTACGTCCTTACTACATCTTTCTCCTTCTGTTCTTGCACCATCAATAGTCTTCAAAGTAAGCTGGTAAAATACCCCTCTCAAACACAAACATACCTTTTTCTCTCTTCTCTCTACTTTGTTTCACCAAATGTTTGTGTGGGAGCTTTTTTTTTTTTGTTGTTCTGAAGTATTTTTACAAGCATGGACCGTTTTATATAAATGTACTTTGCCATTACAAATATGCTGAACATCTGAGTAAAGTGTGTCAAAAAGGTGAAATGTTAAGTAAAGAAAACATTGAGCTGCCTTTTTTAAATCCATTGGGTAATAACGACCAAGTTACAGACTCAGCTGAAAGCTGAAAAACAAAGCCCAGCAGAATTGCCTGGTGTTTGAAGAGACTATGTAGCAGTGAGAGGGGGTAAGATAGGTAAGTTTTTCCTGCCACACATCAGGCACTTCTCAGAGGTAGGTAAGAAATCAGACAAACCCACTCTTTTATTTTTCATCTCACCACACAAACTCACCGAATGAGTTTCATTCTTCATGGCAGTAAATCCTAAAATTGCAAATGTTGAGATAATGGAAATAGGGAATAATCAATTCAATTACAGACACTCTGTGACAGCAAGATACATAGGATACATTAATGTCTGGCATTTCCACAGCAGTGGCTTTGGGAGGTGTCACGCTTGTAGTAATACATGTAAGGTAAACACGGAAAGAGGAAGCAAATGAGTCACGCAATGTACTGGTTCACTGAGGCCAAAAGCTGATGCAAGACTGGGTTTGCTAAGCTGCTGTTAAAACACAGGTGTGTGACATGAGGTAACGTGAAATGACTGGCTAAGTAACACAGAGTGCCATGGAGCAATAACCAGCAACCCAGGACAAAATACTGACCAAAGTAAAGCACTTTGTCCAGCCCAGGAGCCAGACACAGGACTGTTTACAGAAAAGCTACAAGTCATCATTTGGTATTTTTAGTAACAAAGGTTGTAGCCTGAAGAGCCAAATTTAAAACCGGCTATGTGCATTCTCATTATTTTCTGTTTACACTAATTATCCTGATGTTTCCTATGCAAAGCTACACTCCCTTTAAAATCATCAGGCTATAGGCAAGAGTTGAAATTCAAAAAGAAGGTATATTTCTGGCTCAGCAAGAACTGAGACTGTAGCATAACTAGGACAGTCTCTTCTTGGTGCAAATTTTATGTCTGCCACACAAAATACTGAAGACAGAAAGACTTTTCATGAGACCAACACTTAACAAATGCTTCAAGGACATGAAGGGGGATAGCACTCACACCTCTGAAGTAACAGCATAGGTGGGAAAACAAGAGTCTGCCTACTGCACAGACGTATGATTTTCAGCTTACCAAATGTCCATTTGCCCAGGTTATCAATTTTAAGAAGGCAATTTTAAGAAGGCAGACAGGTGCCAAGCAGCATTACACACCTACGTTCTCAAACACAAGCAGTACCACTCTGCACTGTGCTTTATCAGCTTGCCACAATTTGAGCACCATATTCTGCTGAGAAGCTGCCTTCCTCTACAGTTCCCAAAGGCACTGAACTGCCTAAGGCCACAGCACATGGGCTCCTTCCAAGCTCAAACACCATCAGTCTTCACACAAAGACAGAAACCTTTTGGGGATGGGTATCACAAGGCTTCTCCATTTCAGCCTATTCTCATGCAGAAACACACAGCTGGTTCCACTAAATTTAACAACTCTTCATCATAGCATGGGATTCATCATGCCTGACTCCTCACTGCTCCAGAAAATCACACAGCAAGCACCACAGCCAGCTCCATGCCCCAGCACACTACAACTCAAACAGCACTCTCCATCAGTAATCAAGAAATTCAAAACATTAGTACCAAAATATTAGTACCAAAACTCAAAGACACTGCAGTAGAGACATATCAAGGGTATAACTAATACCCAAGACGGCTGCAAGCAAGGGGATCTACTGTCTGAAGATGCCAAGACTGTGCAGTAAGTCAGCCTCTGAGGATCATGTCTCTCTCTACCTACACCTAGGACTGTGTTCTTCAGATGACTGTTCCAGAAGACTTAAGCTGGTTGCACCTACAGTCCTGTTAAATGCAATGTTAGACCAGACTACCAGACAGTTTGCCTCAGCCACAATGCCTGCATTCCTATGTGTGGTGAGCCAGATGGCTCATGCTCAAGCTATGCATATATGGGGATAACTGGAGAATTTAAAGTGAAGCCAAAGGAGGTAGGTAGTACTGCAGGCTTCCTTCAAGGCACCTACAACTTATTAATTCATACAACAGCTATCAAGATCATGTTATTTATGCCTGAAATAAAAGCATATCTGGTTCATATCTAATAGGGCAAGACAAAAGAAACAAAGAAACAAAATTAAAGTGGCTTTGCCAGATATTGTAAAGCAGCAGTCTCAAACTTCCAGCTGAAATGCAGTGTTTCAGATACCTAAAACATTAAGAAACTGTTGGGCTGACTCAAGGAACAAAACTGCAAGTAACTCGCTTTATCTGTTTCATTAAAAAAAAAAGTTGAGTGACCTAAGCACCTCCTGCTCCCTGGCTTTGCTCAACACATCAGCTTAGAGCAAACACTTTTAAGACAATGTAGCCTGTGTTACATATCACAATCCTGTCTCTTCACTCTGTTGTTCCTTTTCTGAAAAAGTTCCCTGTTACTTGATATGCACAAGGTAAACTTGCAGCTTGGCTCTCTGTGGTTGTAAGTGTGGCAGGCAGCTGTGCCAAGCCACTCTTGCCAAGAAAGTATTCTGAGTCACTAAGACAATAAAAATGCATCAGAGTAACAGGGTTTTCTTCTTTCAAACCACTAAGTACATAAGTCCAAGAAGGGCTTTCCTGGCTCTCTAAGCTTTAAGTATATATATCCAAAGTCCATTGACAGAACGAGAGCTTAACAATTATGCATCCCACAATCCTCTGAAAAGCCACTCTAAATGTGCCCTTGTTTACTGTTTAATGCCTGTTTTGCCCTATCTCCTGCTTTCTGTTGAAAGACATTTGCAAAGATAGCAATTTTCCTACTGTAGTTCAGCAACTGCCATTAAAATCAGTGAAAAATGGAGGGTAGATGGTATGACAAGAGAGGTCATTGACATTCCCCCAAAGTGCACATGGATCAAGTTGGAAGTGGGCATTTTTATTTTTTTTCCTTTTCCTTGTTGTATCATAGAATGGTAAGGTTGGAAGGGACCTCAAAGATCATCCAGTTCCAACCCCCTGCCATAGGCAGGGACACCTCCCACTAGTACAGGTCACTCAAGGCCTCGTCCAACCTGTAAAAAAAGAAACTCTACTAAACCAAAATGTTTTGAGATGCATTTTAAGTGACAATAGTTTGGTTAAAAATAAAATTTAATCCACCTTAATGTTGATCAAAATATTTTTCCTCAGGCAGTTCTTTTTAATAAGGGCAAGACTGCTGCCAACTGTTAACCTTACTACCACCACTTCCACTAGATCCAGCTGTATTAGTAATAAGATTTTTGACTTAAATCAGTAGTAACTGCATGGAGAGGCCACAACACTACATGCTCATAGAAAACATGAGTAATCCACTCCTAATTGCTTCATTATTTCCATTCAACTAAAGCTCCCATCCTTATACTGGAATTTTAAAACCTCAGGACAAGAGCTTGCCTGCTCTGTACTCTCTGCCCTGGGAAATCAGAGGCATCTTTTATGGTTAAGCTCAATATGAGGTCAGGAAAACTGAAAGGAAGGGCCAGAAAGCTAATAGGCAGAGGCATGCCCCATTACCATTAAATGCCACATGGGTGCCACCTATGAGCTAACGATCTACAGATCTCAGAGCTCTCAACTGGACCATTTTGACACTACCAGCTACTTTAGAAAGCTGATAAAGTAGCCAAGTGGTAATTTAATGCTCTTCAAGCTCAGATGTGCCTGCCTGCCAAGTTAATGCCTACACACAGAGTACTCTGTCATATGTAGAAAGATTTTTTTGGGGGGGGGTCCAAACCAGAAAATCAAGTGAACTGAGGAGAGGTTCTACAAGGCTAAGAAAGAGCAGGCAAGCTCACAAGAGGTCAGGAATGGGGAGGAATGGGTCCTCCATCTGCCCACAGTTCTATCATGTCTCTTCAGTGTGCCTGAAGGTGCCCCCATTGCTCCTTGCAGTAAGCTAACTCTTTCCAGTGATGCTGACACCTGGAAGCGGTTTGCAAATCCTCCTACATCTCTTCCTAATTTGCCAAGACAAGTGAGCTATCCTTCCAACCTTCAGAGAGTGCAATCAAGAAGACAAAGCCAGGGAAGTGAAGCGTAAAGTTTTGGTTCAAATTGCGTATATGACAGAAAATCTGAAGGTACTGAAATCTGACTCAAGCTGAAATGGCTACAGGACGCTACTTGTACTTAAAATACCAGCACTGCATATATATTTACTAGGGAACTACATCCAAGTTTGTTTTCGTTTGCAGATGTTTCTTCTTTTTGCAGAGTGCTAAAATTTTGGAATTTAGGAGAGGAAATTTTGGAGGAGAGGAAACAGATGGCAGCTGTAATAGTGCACCTTTTCAAGGTGGAAAGAAACCATTAGTGGGGCTACCACAGGCTTAAGGTTAGGATTGTCAGATTTGTATTGCCTGTGTGCATCAATTACACAACACTGTCACTGCAAGGCTTCCAAGCTCAGTGCTGAAGCAAACCTGAGCAGTGACTGACAGAGCTGGTACCTTAATGCTGTTTCTGTATCAGACAGAGCAAATAGGGGCAGTCCTAAGAAGAAAACCCACAGCAGACAGTAATATGGACAATGTATGAAGTTCCATACTAGAACTATTTATAACCTGGGGCTTCAACTTCTGAGCTACTTGCATGAGAAAGGAAAGTTCTGCCCATAAACAGCAACTTGTGGAAGAGGGTCTCATTTCACAAAGCAACAGAACTGAAAATGAGGAAGCAAGAATAAAAACTGGCAAAGTGAATAGAAGTTATGCCACTATCTATTAAAAAAACCCAAAACAAACAAACAAACAAACAACCCCCAAAAAAACCCCCGAACCCAAACACCAACCCAAACCAAAAAACAGACACAAACAGGATTTTTTTTTTTTTTAGTATCATTAACTATTTCAGTTTTTCTGAAACACCCCCAACACCCCACTCCCCCACCACCAATTCTAATGGGGGAAAAAAACCAACCAAACAACCTTAGGCAGAAATAGGTAATTTCTTTAAATCATGTCTGCCTTAAGGAGTTATATGAAAAACAGGGAAAGCAATAGTCTGGTTATCCAAGTCCAGGAGACCATTTGATAGAATTTAAGTGGCTGGGAAGACTGAGGGGATCAAGAAAAAAAAACAAAAAAAAAATTTAGTAGCTGCAAGATGGCAAGGTACAAGGTTATTTTGAACTTTGTGGAGCAGGACTCAGAGAAAGAATATGAAGAGGATGATAATGTTAAACTGAAGAGCGTGATCTTTATGATCTTATTAGCTAAATATGTCCAGATGTGGAAGGTAAAGTATCTGCCAGGAGTTAGAGAACAAAGTGAAGGTGAGCGAGATGAGAGAAATAATCAATGTTGCCAGAGAAAGCTGTCCAGATTGGTAAGAAGTATCAAAGGAAGGTACTTGAGGAATCCTGTGAGCAGATCACATGTTCATGACAGAGTAAGGAATGAGAGGTCAAAAACNATTTATAACCTGGGGCTTCAACTTCTGAGCTACTTGCATGAGAAAGGAAAGTTCTGCCCATAAACAGCAACTTGTGGAAGAGGGTCTCATTTCACAAAGCAACAGAACTGAAAATGAGGAAGCAAGAATAAAAACTGGCAAAGTGAATAGAAGTTATGCCACTATCTATTAAAAAAACCCAAAACAAACAAACAAACAAACAACCCCCAAAAAAACCCCCGAACCCAAACACCAACCCAAACCAAAAAACAGACACAAACAGGATTTTTTTTTTTTTAGTATCATTAACTATTTCAGTTTTTCTGAAACACCCCCAACACCCCACTCCCCCACCACCAATTCTAATGGGGGAAAAAAACCAACCAAACAACCTTAGGCAGAAATAGGTAATTTCTTTAAATCATGTCTGCCTTAAGGAGTTATATGAAAAACAGGGAAAGCAATAGTCTGGTTATCCAAGTCCAGGAGACCATTTGATAGAATTTAAGTGGCTGGGAAGACTGAGGGGATCAAGAAAAAAAAACAAAAAAAAAATTTAGTAGCTGCAAGATGGCAAGGTACAAGGTTATTTTGAACTTTGTGGAGCAGGACTCAGAGAAAGAATATGAAGAGGATGATAATGTTAAACTGAAGAGCGTGATCTTTATGATCTTATTAGCTAAATATGTCCAGATGTGGAAGGTAAAGTATCTGCCAGGAGTTAGAGAACAAAGTGAAGGTGAGCGAGATGAGAGAAATAATCAATGTTGCCAGAGAAAGCTGTCCAGATTGGTAAGAAGTATCAAAGGAAGGTACTTGAGGAATCCTGTGAGCAGATCACATGTTCATGACAGAGTAAGGAATGAGAGGTCAAAAACTTAGCATGGGGGCTAGGAGCATGAGCAAATCAGAACTGAGCTAAGGGAGCAGAAGGACTCCTGAGGAAAGTGCTGGCCGGTGTGGCAGTGAGGGAGAAGTAGACAAGAAAGGCTGTGTCAGTGCCAGACTGACACAGGGGACTTGCTAGTAGGATAGCTGCCAAAGGCTGAAAGGCTCTTGTAGTAAAACAGCGAAAGATAACAGGCAAACCCGGATTTACCATATCTAACTTTAGGCGCTGGGGAGATGCTAGGCCAGAAGATGAACTACTCCGGGCTTCCTCCTGCCCCAGTCTAGGGAATGATGAGGTGGAAGGGCTTCCTTTCTGAACGTGCCCCCTTCTTTCAGTGTACATGGATCTGATAGGAATTCCTGTTCTGACTTGGATGCTTAAAACTACCTGGGATGAAACTCAGCCTGCTACGGTATCCTTTAGGTTGAAAAAAAAAAAAAAAGAGAGAGAGAGAGAGAAGAAGGGATATAGCTAGCCCTTTCCCTCGGGTCTTACAAAAGAGAAAATCCCTTGATGCCAGAAGGTGGATAGCTGCACTCTAGGGCAGCCAAGGGGAACCTTTGCATTTCAATTACTCCTGAGCAGAGAGCTATTGAAAAATGGGCTTAGAAAAATCCTGCACACGATCTTGAGCTGTTAAGGAAATCTCTGCTTACAAAAGGTTTCTGAGGCAATAAAAAGCAGGCTCTGAAGCCAGACAGTAGATAAAATTTGAGTCAATGACAAAGTATAGCCCAAGAATGGAAGACATGAACAGAGAAACAGTCTAAGCAACCTGAAAGGAATCAGTGGGGGAAGAAAGAAAGAAAAAAAATAAACAGGCAAAACTGGAACAGTCACCTTTAAATACAACCACTGGCAGTAGAAAAGAGGTGCTTTTGGCTTGGGAATATCAGCACTGGTATTACAGAGGGAAATAAAGGGAAGTGGGAGGAGAGGGACCAGCTAAACCACATGAACACAAAATTGGCAATAAAGTAACAGCTGCTTTTTTTGGGAAAAATATGCAAGTTTAACAAGCTAAATATCAGCACAGTCAGAGCCTGCCGGCAAGTGTGAAAACAGCACTCAGAGCTGCCGGTGGCTTACATGAAGGTCACTGTGTACCTACATCTGCACAGCTGAGAGAGGCAGTGTCACAGGCAAAACACTGAGCCTGCCCCCAGGCTGGAGGCTCACTTCAGTTCAGGAAAAAAAGGCTCCCATATTCCAAATCAATTCTACTGTATGTTATTAAAATTTCCCTTGCCTCAGAAAAAAAACACAGCAACAATTTAAGAGTGTGGGAAAAGTATGAATTATTAAAATGAACTGTAAAAACCAGTATATGCTAGCAAGTAACAGGCTGGCTTTCTTCTTAAGCATTCAGAAAAATTAAAACAGGCATTGAAACAAATATTCTAACATTTAATAATTATATGTTTTGAAAATATTAAAATAGTTGGGTAAAAGTGCACAGGAAAAACAAAGAGAAAATAGTATATATGGTGACCTTTACTTGTGATTTAATGCTTGTTCTCATTAGATTAGGTCTTGCTTCTCTCCTCCACCCCAAAAAATGTTACTAATAAGGTAAAATATCCACTTGCCCTATGCAGGAAAATTGATGCAGTTAATCTGTCCACATTTGTCATTTAATCTATCCATTCATAGGACTACAGCATCAGCCATCTTGCTAATTATCTCCTTGCAACACATGGAAATGGAAAAAGCTGAAAGAGTCACCCTTAGGAAACAGAGAGCCAGGGAAATGGGGAAAAAATCCAAGTTTTGATACTGCAATGAACAACACCTTGAACATTCTGTATTAGTAAACCATTAGTTTGCCTCAGATGACAAGAAGAGGCAAGACTTCTGACATCTGTCAACAGACTAAGAATAAAAGAAACTGTTTCAAAGGATGCAAAAAAACACTTCTCTTTTCAGGTAATTTTTATTCTGAAATATGTTTACATCTCTGCATGAGCAATAGCCAGGAAAACACTCCTAGGTCACCTTATTGTGCACTGCTCTTTAGTTCTAGTTTTGAACACGTAAGCTTTTATATTTTCAAGAAAATCCCTCAGGAGATCATAAGAATCTTTCTAAAGTGCTAAAACCTTTTTAGCACATCTGCTGCAATTTTTAATCCACATTTACCATGATTAATGCATTCAACTCTTCATTTTCATGAAAGTGCAATTTAGACCCACTCAAAATTGTGGAGAGCAGTGCATTACAGTTAGCCAAGCTTTTCACTGCTTCATATTGGACCGGTTCCGACAGACAAATGTGCAATTTCCCCCACTTCTGAGCTACAGCTGAGCCAGAGATAAAGGAATCAAGATCTATTTAGAGTATCTGACTGGGCTAGCAGCTACCCAAAACTATTCAAGAGGACCTTCAAAGCTTGCCTCACAAACACCTAAGCTCTGAAAGTATTAATTAGTATTAATGTAAACAAAAGTTTAACCTGGTAACAAAAGCTCTTAACATTTTCATTCCTATTAATGCGAACATGCATAAAGAATGCTAGTCAGATTACCAGGATTTTCTGCAAATCCTACAAAATCACTAACAGCATCCACACAACACATTATTTAAGACCAGCAGCTCCTCCTACCAGCACACTGGGAAACCGCATTTAATCTTTGCATCAATTCTTCTAGGGCCATTTCTTCAATTCTCAGCCAGCATCTCATTCTCTGATAAAACAAAAAGAATCCACAGCAAGCATGACCCTCCCTGCTCCAAAAACGAAGGGAGGGAGGGGGAAAACCCCAAACCAGACGACTACAGCAGTGCTTCGCAGCCCTGCATTTCAATTGCTCCACAAGGATCCCCCTCCCTTGGCACAAAGGGAGGCAGGGGCGCACGCTGCCTCCTGGCAGTGCCTGGGCGAGGCGGGCGCCGCTTGAAGCCGAAGCCGTGAACGTCAGTGACGGCAGGCCCGCTTCAAACTTCTCTCCCCTCCTCTGCGCATGGCTTCGCCCGCAGTGGATTCCTCAAACGCCAGAATTCATGCGAAGCGTTGATTAGCCACCGCACCGCCCGTCTCTCCCAGCCTGCAGCGAGAGCTGGGGAGGGCTGCCTTGAACCGACACTCGGGGTGGGAGGCGAGCTCGCAGAAAGCTCTATCCTCACGCTTGCGGGAACGCCAGCTTCTGTTCACCTTCTCGCCAGCGTGCTGCAGGGTGAGTAACTGTGGCGGAAAATGCCTTTCCACCGACAACGCCAAGGCTATTACGTTCTCACCAGCCCGCGCTGTGCTTTCCCGTTCCGTTTGAAATAGTTCTTTCTGACGGCTGAGGACTTCAAATTCCCTTTAAACACCAAAATAACCTCAGCCAACTTCGGGACTGTTTAGAGAGCTTGACTGCTTAAATGTACCACAACAGTCCCCGTAACTCCTTGAAATCAGTTTTCCATGAAATCTGAATCGCCACCTTAGGCAAAGTGCCTTTCGAGTCGGAATCTGTGGACCCCTCAAGGCATATGGAGAACTGCTGTAGAAGGTAACTAGGAAAAGCAAGCTTAATAGCCAGCCAGGGTATGTACACCACCACTGGAAAACTTTTGGGAGACAGAAAGTCCTGTAAGACTGAATGCCGTATGATGCCTCCCTGTTCTCATAACTGATTTTCAGTGCTTTCATATAGGCTGTTTTACAAGCTTCCAACCATAAGGCTTTCAACACTGTCCTTTTCCAAGAATATCTTGATGCCTACTAGATCTCATTACTGGCTGTTGCTAATGGTCAGCTGAACTCTCCCAGGCTTCTAATCATCCTATCATTTCGCTATTTCCTCTTATATTTTAGCAATTAAAATAAGTAAAAGGTGATCTATGGCTAAAAGAAAATGAGGGTTTCCTGTACACTTAAAGGGTCTGTGCTGCATTCTTTAGGATAAAGCTAATTTTCTACAGATTACACACAGGAGGCAAAATATGCGGCAGTCCTTCCTGGGAAAATAAATGTATACCTATGATGACTTGCTCTGAACTCTCAACAGAATTATTAAGGAGGACATGAACTAACTTTTTTTTAACTTTTTTTTTTTTTTTTTTGTAAGAGGGCCCATCAATCTATATAGATTTCCTCTGTCAATAAAATTAATTGATATAATATTTAAATATTACTTTATAGTAGTTCCACATCATTTCCTCTCCAACAGGCCTACAGCACCTTCATGTATTATACGACTAGAGACGTATATCTGTCCATTTTTATATTAACAGAAATGAAAAACAAGTCTTCAGCACTTTTCATAACAAAGTATTACCACAGAAATACAGCATCTATAGGAACTTTATATGCAAAAAAGTACTTTATCTGACTGCTATTTAAGATTATGGTTTTTTGCAAGTTCACTTGTAAAATTACACTATTTCCTGGTGCATCAAGAAGTGTAGGAGACGGGCTCATGCACATGCATCTACCGAAAAGAAAGATTCTAATTCAGTTTCAGCTTTCCTTGAGTGTCCTGCTGAATTCAATACCAATTTCATATTTTCCTTGGCGAATCATCAAACTGCCTACACCTCCCATATATCATGAGGTCCATCTTTCTATAGTGTATTCTCAGTGAAATAGAATCATAGAATCATAGAATGGTAAGGTTGGAAGGGACCTCAAGGATCATCTAGTTCCAACCCCCTGCCATAGGCAGGGACACCTCCCACTAGTACAGGTCACTCAAGGCCTTGTCCAACTTGGCCTTGAACACCCCCAGGGAAGGAGCATCCACAACCTCCCTGGGCAACCTGTTCCAGTGCCTCACCACCCTTACTGTAAAGAACTTCCTCCTAAAATAAATAAATGAATAACAAGATGTAATTGTACTGATTAATTTTATCACATCAGATAGAGACCTTTCAGGATCATGTGCACATAATGTCTATTTATACTTGTGCAAAGTGAATGGAGAACTCTAATTTGGTAGTTAAACCTCAGCTACATTAACATCACCACTTCATATATACTTTCTAAACCTTCAAACAAACTCAAAGCATGCAAGGCACAAGCAGAGCATCAAAGTGACAGGTTTCAGTTAGCTGGACTGAAAGTTAATTTACTTAAAAAGGGAGGTTACCTATAAGTGGCTTTTCTTTTTCTAATCCTCTATTTGTTTAATACTGTTTATTCATGGAAATCAGGTACAGTAACAAGCTCTGGGGTCGTTTCTCTACTGAAGAAAATAAAGATGCAGTATTTTCGATATACTTAGAATGTGGGATTAGGATCCCTTCTGATTTGAACCTGGATCATACATGTTTTCGCGAATAACATTTGAGTCAAAGTTAAAAAAACAGACCTTAAACTAATTAAAATCTACTCTTAACAAAGGGAGCTTTCTTGCAACAAAAATCAAACCAGTATCTTGCCATGAGCTACCTAGGTAATCAAAACAGTCCTGGAAATAACAGCATCAGCATAGCTCACTGATGAGCAGTTTTCACACAGCTTTCTTGGAAGTCTTGTGCCTGATTACCCACAGCTCTGCAGGTCATTTCAGCTCCATACACCTCATGCTACATTAAAATTTGACTGACATCTAGTTCTAGCACTAATGGTCTGTAAACAAAAAAACAAACAAAAAAAAAGTTTTCATTTTTCAGGTAAAGTGTGATTATTTGTAATATATATGTATTATTTTTTACTGAAAATTCAAGCTGCTTCTGAGATTCTGATTTCTAACTTCTGCTAACTTCGAGCAAAAATATTTCCAGTGTCTCAGGCAAGCCCCTGGTGCAAGAGAGGAATTCATACTGAAGTATAGCACTGTGTAAAAAATACTTTCACAAAGAAGTTTGCAGAACATAGCATTTCACTTCTGTCTTAGGTATTTACAATGTAGCAAAATATTTTTGTTGAATGGTCTGTAATCCTATTTCTTTCTGTCAAGCTGCAAAGATAATAAGCAAGGAGTAAATGTAAAGCAGAACTTAATCAATCAATTCTCAGAGCTACATAAGATGTAATATTTGACCTGATTTCTGTAGGGCTTTATTGATTGCTTTCCAAACTTCTGTTGAGTTTGAAAGATACAACATTTCTTCCTTCAGTACTCTGCTGTGCCCTGGTTTTGGCTGTGGTCTTCACCAAAGCGTGTTCAAACACAGCAACATCACACCTGATTTTCAAACAGCTCCAGTCAAAAAAATGATTACCTAGATTTTTCAAGATAGTGTAGATATTTTGAAAGTGTTCCAGACATAATACACAACAATTCTCTCAGATGAAAAACCAAACAGTAACCATAAGTCATTAACATATCATCATGTAACAAGTTTTGGCTAAGAAAAAGGTACTTACAACAACATACCTAAAGATTTCTGTTAGCTTTACTTTGATCTCCATGATACCAGTTGTCAGTGAGTTCCAATATTTAATGATGTGCTGTGTAAAAATACTGCTTTTGCCTAACTACCTTCCTAAATTTTTTCTGGGTGCCCCAGTTTGCCTTTTGTGAAGCAGTGGAAAAAAAAACCCCAGGAAATAAACACTCTCTATTCACTTCCTCAAACCATTCATGACTATACAGACCTCCACTGGAGGTGATATTATTTCCCCTCCAATTGCTTTTCTTTTTCCAGACAGAAAATTTCCTACACTAATTAGTTCCTATTTGCACAAAAGCAACCCCATACCTCTGACCGCCTTCACCATGCCTCCACATACCCTAATACTGCCCTAACAAAGCAAACAAAACTGGACATGGCACTCAAGAAGTAGGCACAGCAGAGATTACACAGCGACATAAAGATTTTGTTGTTCTCAGTTTTCCTCTCAGCAGTTTGTAATGCTCTGTTTGCCTTTCACACCAACACTGAGTGCCGACTGAGCTGCTGCTGTTCTCAGGGAGCTACCCACAATCAGTCAAGGTCCCTTACTGAGGGGTAGCAGTGAGCTCACAGAATAGCATTTATTGTCTTTTCTCATATATATTGCTCTGTGCAAACCATTAATCTCACCTTCTCTACTGACCTGTTACTTAGCATCCTAAATTTAACCTCCAACTCTTTGCATTGAGCATTGAATTTGACTGTTTTGAATAATTGCATATATTTGCAAATTTTGTCTTTCCACATTTCCTTTCCCTTTGCAGCTCATTTAGGGTTATGTTGAATAGCTGCAGCTCCTACAGAAATCCCTGCTTTACTCCCCTCCACCCACAGAAAACTGACTACCTAAAGCAGCTCTGTTTCTTGTTTTCCAATCAATTACTAATCCACAAAAGGGCTTCCCTTTTAACCCATAGGAGCTTAGTTTCTTTAAGAGCCTGAGAGCAGCTGCAGTAGAAGAAAGACCACTTATGCAGAATATAAAGTAGGACTACAAGAAATTAAACCACATACAGGTTTCGCTGCTGCTTTGCATGTGTCCTACCGCATTGCTTGCTGCAAAGGGAATGGGAAGAGCGTATGGATGGTTATGTAGCTGAATCCTCTGCCAAACATCCCATACTGCTTTCCAGTGATACCACGTGGTCAACATCAGGCAGGAGAGACAGCCACTCTCTTCTGGACAGCCCCAGCATCACATGCCATAAAACTCCTATGTAAGTAATGAAGCTACAGACATTCATGTCACTAGCCCTGCCCTAAGACATTGCAGATGTAGCCATAAAGACTTACCTAAGGTGGGCTCCTACAGAGCAGGAAGGGACCCACTGAGTGTGGTCTTCATAATCTCACAGGTTGTACAAAACACTTCCACATAACACCCACTGCACAAAAGCACCCACTGATCCCCAGTCTTAAAAGGGGAAAGAAAGGGGAGACAGGACAGTTGATATGAAAGATCCAGACAGAAAATGCATTTTTAACATTTCAACCTCCTCTTGGCATCAGTTCTTCCTTCATGAAGCAAAGGGATTTTTCCCTTTTATTTTTCTGAATGACTGAGTTCTTTTGGTAATCAGCCCAGTTAGGCTTTATTATGTAAAGTATCTGGGATTTGAAACTGGGATTCATAAGCAGAGATGGCACTATTCTGGTTTTGGCAACACCTCGCTCTTTCACAAGGAGAAAATTGTTCCTAGATTCACAATCTCAAGGAATACAGAGAGCTTTGCATTGTACAAGTCATTACTCTGAAAATACAGGCAGGAAGGAAATTAAAACAAAAAAAAAAAAAAAAGGTGAAGTCTCTTCTTAACTTGAGACTCAAATACTTGTACAAACCCAGAGTATGTGCAAGATGTATATAATAACACAGACTAAAGCCTTCAGATGTGCAGGAGCATTTAATAGAGAGGAAGTCTACCAAAATGATGCCTTATTTTAGTAATCCTATTAATTTACCTAATCAAAGTCCTCAGTGTCTGCTCAACCTCAAAAATATTTTCTTTTGAGAGAGTAAATGTCATACAGATAAAAAAGGTCCAGCAGCTGCTCACCAGGTTCCTTTGTGTAGGAGATGTGTTAGCCACACACAGGGACCTGGCTGAGCTGGTATCCAGACCAAGTACTCACCAGCTGGGGAAAAGCTTTGTCCTTGCCCTCTTTCTGCAAAGATGCTCCCCTTCTTTTCTATTATTGCTCAGGCCCATGGCTTGGAAGTGGTAGAAAATGGATGAGATGCAATATGTTTATTTTGGTTTGGTGGCATCTTACCCACTTCAGCCTACCCTTGCCACAGTCCAGCTTGTAGCACTTTCAGTCTTCTTCCCTAAACACCTTTCTCCCTTAACAATTGCAGTGTAGGCCCCCCTTAAAAACAAACA
The DNA here is from genome assembly GCA_013399055.1 of Ramphastos sulfuratus. Classification (NCBI taxonomy): domain Eukaryota; kingdom Metazoa; phylum Chordata; class Aves; order Piciformes; family Ramphastidae; genus Ramphastos; species Ramphastos sulfuratus. The sequence continues at coordinate 21,693 of WBNM01007004.1, forward strand.
AAAAAAAAATTCAAGATTAGATCTTAAAACTTAGCCACTAACTCTTCCGTAAATTCCTTTCATATCCCATATCTCAGTTCTACAGTAAAGCAGCATACCTCACACTTCTATGAAGTCAGGTTATTCAGCCTAAACGAACTTAAAGCAATTGACCAGATGAAGTGCTTATTAATACTTCTCAGCATTAACAGGCAAGGTCTTATTTTTCCCCAGCCTCCCTTGCTTGCATGAAGCAAGTGAATGCAATGCCATTTGAATCTCGTCCACTGATCTTCTGTGTTCCTGAAGAACATCAAGTCTGTCCAACATTTTTCAAAGCTCAGGCTTTTAAGGTGTCCTAAAAGGTATTAGACTTTCATAGAATCATAGAATGGTAAGGTTGGAAGGGAACTCAAGGATCATCTAGTTCCAACCTCCTGCCATAGGGAGGGCACTCAAGGACTCCTCCAACCTGGCCTTCAAAACCTCCAGGGAGGGAGCAGCCACAACCTCCCTGGGCAACCTGTTCCAGTGCCTCACCACCCTCACTGCAAAGAACTTCCTCTTAACATCTAGTCTAGATCTCCCCTCTGCCAGTGTAAACCCATTGCCCCTTGTCCTGTCATTGCAAGACCTTGTAAATAGTCCCTCCCCAGCCTTCCTGTAGGCCCTCTTCAGATACTGGAAGGCTACTAAGACCTTATAGTAGCCTTCTCAAAGCCTTCTCTTCTCCAGGCTGAAGAGCCCCAACTCTCTCAGTCTGTCCTCATAACAGAGCTGCTCCAGCCCTCTGATCATCTTCGTGGACCTCCTCTGGACCTGCTCCAACAGTTCCATGTCCTTCCTGTGCTGGGGGCTCCAGAACTGCACACAGGACTCCAGATGGGGTCTGACGAGAGCAGAGCAAAGGGGCAGAATCCCCNTCCACTGTCGCTGTGACTTCATCATAAAAAGCCACCAAATTTGTCAGGCAAGATCTGCCCTTGGCGAAGCCATTGCTGGTTACCACCAATCACCTCTGCTTTGTTTTCCATTTGCCTTAGCAGAGCTTTCAGGAGGATCTGTTCCATGATCTTGCCAGGCACAGAGGTGAGACTGAGTGGTCTGTAGTTCTCAGGGTCATCCTTCTTTCCCTTCTTGAAGATGGGTGTTATGTTTGCCTTTGTCCAGTCAGCAGGAGAGTCAATCCATTGTGGGGGTGTGTGTGTGTGTGTGTGTGAGGGGTGTGTGTGTGTTTATTCAGCTTTGGAGTACTAAGTAAAATCCACATTTTATTATATGTCCCACTTTGTAGAAATCATTACTTCAAAATAACTGGTTGTATACATAAAAGTTTAGCAGATCTACCATTCTAGAGCCAGAGCTGACTTAAAACATTCTCAGGAAATCACTCTGTAACAAAATGTGATATTTCACTGTCACTTACAATTGCTAATTTTACTTACAAACAGCAATCTAAAGAGTATTCAGACTAAAAGAAGTGGGGTATTTCCAGGACCATTCAATTTGATTGTCCAGAATAAAAGTGAAGTGCATACCTCTGAGGAACAGGCTGACAAGTTTTATCACAGCTAATGGACAGAGTAGAAGGATGTCAACTTAAATTTGGAACGTTTTTTTAATAGGATGTATTTTAAGATTTGACTGTGCTTTTCGACTTGCACATCTTTGAAAAATATAGCACTCACTGGAGTTTTGGGCTGATAGCTTTTCCCTTTTCAGAAAAGGAAATAGTGCAATATTCAATGAGTGCATGGAGGACATGGAAAAATGCAGTTTGTGATTAGTCTGGCTGAGCTGCCAACTTCTGGCAGATGTGCCCCAACAAGGTTACTCGCCATCCTGTCCCAAGTGCTGGCCTCTCTACTGGACTGCACCTTAAGCACTGTTAAAGGATTTGGCTTTTTCTCTATTCAGAACAGGAAAATTTAAGAAGCCTCATGAAACATGCAGGAATAGGAAAATAATTTCCAACAACCACAAGGGTAAATAGCCTGCAGCCAAAGAGGCCAAAACCTGAACAAGATCTCAGTCTTGCTGCGGAACATTCACTCTCACCACAGGTCCCCCAGTGTTGCCTTTGTGTCTTTCACAATAGAGCCTGAAAATTTCTGTGCATGTGTTGCCTTAACAGGTCAATTCTCCATCGACTTTATTGCATAAAATCCTCAGTAAATAAACCAACATTACTTTCATTACCTAGTTATTTGTGTCTATGGATGCTTAATACAGGAGAGAAAGGGCAGGTCAGAGATGTGAAAAGTGGCAGGAGATGGCAGTTGGGGTAAAAATAGGCCTCTAAGAAATGTTTTTTGCAGATAATTAGGACTTTTAATATCTCATCAGTCAAAAATTGTTATGTGCAGTTCACAATTATTTTTTATTTTTAATGAAATGTTGAACAATTGGAAATCTCTTCCCCCCCCCCACCCCCAATAATATCCTTCAGAGATCCTACTTTAGAAAGCAGCCAAATTAAACAGATCTTGCCTGGGAGCTGGTCTGCACAAAACCTGAGCAGATGAGAGAAAATGACTGCTCTTCAGTTTATAGTTTCTCTGCCTTCATTATGGTAAAGTCAGCAAGGAAAATCTCATGGAAGCTTCTTTACATTGTAAGCCACATCCAAACCACCATTCCATGCTTTCTTGAAACAGAAAGGTTGATTTTTTTTTTTTTCCTTTAATTGGCTTCTGAAACAGGGTTCTACTGTTGGTAGACCAGAGTCCTGAATAGCTGCTGCTTTTGAAAGAAAATTGTAAGCATAACATCTATACATTCCCTTGTTATTTTAATCATGTACTGCTGCTGCTTTTTCTTATTTTGCCTCCTTTGTTCTTACAGCTATTTCCAATCCATTACAAGAATTCTTCTGTCAGTGACAAGCTTAACGCAATGGCATTTATTTTCACTTTCCTTGCCTTTAAAATGCAGTAAAAAGAACAAACTATCTATTACACATAAGGGGCTATATGGACCTCAATTTTTTAAAAACGTTTTATAATGCCTGGGTATTTAAAAAAACATGTTTTGATATGAGTCTATCACAACTGCAACCAAGAACTGGCTCCATAAATCCTTAACACAGAAGGACAGGCTCACAGAGACTCATCCCCAGAGCCTGGTATAGCATTTCTTATTCCAGACTCCTGTTTGTTTCTAATCCTATCCAATGCTGTCATGTTCGCTGCACAATTATGAGTGAACTAATATCCTCCAGGATGCACCAACTGGCGCACTAAAGCATCCCCAAACAGTTGCTTGCACCACATTCTGTTGCCCATTTAGTCATGTCATGTTTTATGAGACCTAAACAAAATTTGAAGTGAGGGTTCCATAATATTTCAGGTTCTGTACTCTTGCCATTTCTCAAATTTCTCTCTTTGGAGTTTTGCTTTCAAAGTTCTTCTCTTTATCAATTTCGACGGGCTGAAAATTGCTCAATCCTTCAGCTGCCAGCATTCCCACAGCAGAATGTCAGTGCTGTCCTGTCCCACACTTCCACCACTTATCCACCTGTGTTTACTCATCAGATCCAAGTACCACCTCAAGACTGAAGTGTAGCACACAGCTCCCTGAAAAGCTCAGTAACTGAATGCCTACTGAAACGTGGTTGTACAACTTGGATGCCCTGACTGAAAAGACCTGGAGTTTCATAGAATCGTAGAATAGAATCATAGAATAAACCAGGTTAGAAGAGGCCTCCAAGATAATCCAGTCCAACCTATCACCCAGCCCTATCCAATCGACTAGACCATGGCACTAAGTGCCTCAGTTCAACTCCAGTCAAATGTTATGGCTATATTGATTTTTTTTTTTTCAATCCAAGGGAGTAAAGGAAAAAAAAAATCAACAAACACATGAAGTTGTTGAACAAACTCCACAGCATCTCACACTATTTGTTTGTACATGGCTAAATATCTGCCATAGCATGAAAGGATTATGGTACCATATGCCCCTTTGGAAGACAACAGATGCATAAATGGATTAGTACATGCTCCTGTAGGCTTCATGACAATGCTGAGATCTCTCATTTTGATCTTCTTCACCATCCCTACCTGTGTACCCAAGAGGAAGAGCATTTTCAGAAACAAATACCATCAATGCATCAGCAGAGCACAGACCAGCAGCAAGGAGAACAGGGAGGGTAGAGTAATGAAATATAATTTAAAAGCTGTGATTTCAAATGGCAACATATAGAGCAGGCTTGAGGATGTCAGATACTATGCACTGGAAGGCCTGACTTGAAATTTTAGCAAAACCACACCAACACATACGAAAGAAGTCCCTTTGATCTCTAGAGACTAATCTGCATAAGCATCCACCTACCAGGCATTTACTTTCTTCAAGATCTTGGCCAACTCTTTAGAGAAACAAAAAGGTGTTGAGGAAAGTCACCTTTGTATCTGTGGTTATTAGCACAGTTGGATCTGCCATTACTGCATCACCTGCTACAGAAGTGAAAATCACTAACTTTGGCTGGAAGGCTCTACTGTCTAAAACCAAACAAATTAATAAAAATAAACAGCTTAACACCTGAAACTAGGATTATCCATGGAGGGAACACTGTAAGGTCTCAGATACAAAGGTTATTTAATACTCATGAATAAAATCCCCAAAGCAAAGGGCTTAGTGACTAAACTTATATACAATTTCATGTGAACAGCTGCCCCCTTTTTAGAGAAAAAAAATGAGTTTATGAAACATTTCAAAGCCTATTTTAGCAAGCAATCCCACCATGGAATCACTGCCAGATGTCTCCATAATATTTGACAAGCTACACCCAACGTTTTGTCAACATGTGTTATGTGGGTCTCTATACAGTCTTCTCAGTACTATATGTTACTTTTCATATATGTGTGTGTGTGTGTGTGTGTATATTTATGTGTATATATATATATATATATACACACACACACATGTATATATGAGAAACTGCTTTATGAACAGAAAGATAGTCTCAAATGTGACTTCTACCTCATGTACTTATGACCCAGGTACACACACCAGGCTATCTTAAACACACATGCCAAAAAAAAATATCTAATTCTTATGCAATTCTTGCTTAACAGAGTTTCTCTTCCTTAAAAGTACAATAAGGCAAGCAAGTTTTAAATGAATTCTTCCTCATATAATTAATTACACAACCACACTGCTACAGAGAATTAGTTCTAGCTTGAACAGTTGAAGCTATTCACAAGCACCACTAAAGTCTTTTAACACAGCATATGGAATTATACTCCTCTGAAAGCCGGAGCAAAAACACTGATCTGTGAGAGCACATGCGTGTACCCCATATTGAAATACTTAAATAAACTACAAATAGAACCAGTGTCCTGCCAAAATCCTATTATGAGGCAAATATACCAGCAATTCCTTTCTGCACCTCTCTGATCTCCAAAATACAGCTAAGACTGCAACAATATGGAAACAATAACACCAAGCTCCAGAAAGCAGGACTTTAAAAATAAGTGTTCAGAAAATTAGATGCTCTAAGTGAATATATCTATAAACACACACATGCTGTCCATGTTTGGCCTTGTACGTACCAACCTTTGCTGTTGCTCTGTCTGAAATCCAAAGCAGAGTGCACGTCTCCTTTGCGCCGGTGTTTTACAGGAGAACAGTGTAATTGACACAGCATTTAAGAGACAGACACAGTAAAAAAGTCCATGTGTGCATGTTAAACTCTTCTCAAATGCAGCAAGATTGACATGCTCAGTGCAGTGCACTTAGCTTTTGTAGTGAATTTGTTTCCAAGGAAACCAATAGCTGCAGATGTTTTTCCAAGTAACTGGGAAGGAAAACTCAGCAGTGAGGTTACTTGTTTACTCAGTATTGTGTTCACTCATTTTTCATAATCTGTAACAGATTATTCCTTAAACTTCCTTAGAAGACCAAATTGCATTTAAAAATAATTTTTTAATGCTTCCTCTACACATAGCCTTACTGAACAGGTGCTGCTAGAGGAATCACATCACCTTTAAATGTTTTCCTCTTTATCCTCTTTCAGTCCCCTCTCTCAAAGTGATCTGTCTCCTTCAATAAGTGTGCAAAACCCACCCTGTACGATGACTTTTCATCCTAAAACGTTCTCCAAAAACTTGGCAAGGCCTCAGTTTCCAAGGAACAATACTGACCTTGAGAGGGAACATGAATGCCTGTTTTTACCATTTGCAATTAAAATTATATCATGCTACAGAGATATAACCATGGCTGACAAGATTTATTCTTAGGATGAGAGTACAAAATATAACCGTTTAGTAAATCCATAATGGATATGCAAGGTAGAAAATCCACTTTGCCTGCAGTTCTTCCACAGGACATTAAACCTGTAACTGAAAGTTGCATGCACAATGCTTGCTTCTTATTTATGCTACAGATTCTCAAGCTAAGATGGACATAAAGTAGAAATGTTATGGACAGTGCATTAAAAAAAATAAATAAAAGTAGACCTCTTTACTCTTAATAAGATACCAGAATATTTACCATACCTTCCAAGATCTGACAGCTTTTCCCCTAGTCAAGTCCTCTTTCATTGTTACTGATTCAACAGCAACATCTACTGGGCATGGAAGGGGAAGATTCAATTTCTTGAAAGAGATTAAAGGGCCACCAGGCACAGTAGCAGAAAATACTTAGAGCACCCATCTCTGGACACTTTTGCATCCCAGTCACTGGAGAACCAGAAATGAATGGAACAAAACTTTTAAATACGTATTTGCTCTCTACTCATCCTTCCAAAAGAAGAACAAACCCAGCAGTAAGGTGGATAAAAGAACAGCAGTGTCTTCTGGTTGCCATCTAGAGACAATGCATCTATATTACACCTTCTGGGAATATTAGATACGTTAGAATAACAGAATCAGTTGACAGGAATTCTGCCAGTAAAAGTAATCAGTCTTCAAGTTCATGCACTGAAGAGATTTATTATACATCTTTCTGCTCTTTAAATCCATTTCCCCTCTTTGTTAATCAGACAGATTTTAATTATAACACCAAACAACTGAACAGCAGTGACTAACAATCAATTAGAACAAACCAAGCAGAAGTTCTTCAACACTTTTTTGACCTACTAAATGCCAAAGTATTTTGGGATCCTTGTTCTTAGCCTAATGACACCCTGAATTTGCCTTCCATATAGAATTTACTATAGTCTAAATTCTCTAAGTGGTGCACAAAAAGAGTTGAGGTCTTGTGAGGAGGACACAGGACAATCCCCATTTCTGGCAGGCTCCATCTAAGCAAGTCAAAGAAAACAAGAGGGGCAGTTCTGCTTCATCCCTCTTTCAGCTCTTCTGCAGACAGTGGTGCTTCATCTGCCCACTGAAAGACACATATCATGGTTAGGGTTCACAATTACAGCCCTTGCCTGGCTCTTTACATCTATGCAATTCCTTCTTTTAAAACACAATCAGATGATGCCAGGATCCCTACCTCAAACACTGATTGAGTCACGTATTAAGCGATTAGATCTATAAAAGCTACTAGAAACAGCAAACCTCAAGACACTTTGCCATGATACACACCAGAAACCTCTGTATCCAGCCTACATGAAGCTGACCATGCTACATTTTGGGATGCTCAGTGGGGCATATACTGGGCACATGTAGCAGCTTAAGAGCATGGCTCAGACCAAACTGCAGACAGCCTTCTCAGCCTTCTCAGCTCCAGGCAAAGTCAAGGGGAACCATTAACCCAAACAGCTCCATACCAGGAAAAAACAACAATAAACAAACCCCAAAACAAAACAAAACAAAAACCCCAACAAACAAACCAAAACAAAACAAACCCAATCAAAAAAAAAAAAAAAAGCACAACCAAAGAAACTATTTGATGAATTCAGAAGAGAATGAGTGACACCCTCTTGGACTTGAAACCTAAAGACTACCAAAGTCCCCCAAACGCTGGTACTGTTCTCTCCCACATGCTGCTACTGAGCCTCTTCCTTTGCAGTGCAAGATGAGCAGCCCTGCTGGGGCCTCACCAGCTGGTAAAGTGGGAAAACAGCCTAGCTGCAAAATGGGAAAACAACCCTTTGGGACGAGTCCTGGCTGCACGCACATGGCACTGTGATACCTTCTAGAATCTCATTTCTAACTTTCCTACGTAAATGCGTTTTGCAACAACAAAAGCGCAGGCACAGACAATTTACGTGGAATGAAATGCATCAGGGTACATGATACACCACATCACAACATTCCTCAGAGATGAAATTATACAAAAGCACACTACAGCACATGCATGGAACAGCAAATTTCAATATAAAGTATGTTTCTAGAACACATGTTCTAAAATGAGAGGTCTTTCTCAAAATAAGCAATAATAGGGAGGCAGAAAAAGTAAACCAATGGGACCAACTAGTGACCGGTCCTAAGTGGTGTCCCTTGCGGCTCAGTGTTGGGACCACTTCCATTTAACATCTTTATTAATGACCTCGATGAGTGTATCAGTAAGTTCTCAGCTTACCAAGTTAGGTAGCAGTGTTGATCACCATGAGGGTAAGGAGGCTCTACAGAGAGACTTGGATAGATTGGACCAATGGGCCAATGTTAATGGGATGAGCTTCAACAAGGCCAAATGCCAGGTCCTGCACTTGGGCCACAACAACCCCAAGCAACACTACAGGCTTGGGGAAGTGTGGCTGGAAAGGTGTCTGGCAGAAAGGGACCTGGGGGTTCTAACTGACAAGTAATTGAATATGAGCCAGCAGTGTGCCCAGGTGGCCAAGAAAGCCAATGGCATCCTGGCCTGTATTAGAAATGCCATGCCCAGAAGGAGTAGGGAGGTGATTGTCCCCTTGTACTCAGCTCTGGTGAGGCCACACCCCAAATATGGTGTTCAGTTTTGGGCACCTTAAAACAAGAGAGATGTGGAGGTACTGAAGCAAGTGCAGAGGAGGGCAACAAAGCTGGTGAAGGGCCTGGAGAATAAATCTTTTGAGGAGTGACTGTGGGAGCTGGGGCTGGTTAGTTTGAGGAAGAGGAGGCGGAGGGGAGACCTCACCACTGTCTACAACTACCTAAAATGACATTGCAGAGAGGTTGGTGCTGGTCTCTTCTCCCAAGTGATTACCGATAACGAGGGAGGGAATGGCATCAAACTGTGACTGGGTGGGTTTAGATTGTACATTAGGAAACATTTTTTCCCATAAAGAGTGGTCAGGCATTGGAATGGGCTGCCCAGGGAGGTGGTTGAGTCTCTAACCCTGGATGTATTTAAAAGTCATTTAGATGTGGTGCTTGGGGATATGGTTTTTATGGTTTTTATGGGTGAACTTTGTAAAGTAGGCATACCAGTTGGACTTGGTGATCCTGAGAGGCTTTTCCAACCTGAATGTTCCTCTGATTCTGTGATTTTTGCATCACGTTTTCCCCTTCAGTCCTCTGATTTTAAGCTCTGCCTATGTGGAATAAGAAATTTCTAGGATTCTACCTGGAAAAAACCCTCTCCTTTATACACAGAGTGCTAGTGTAGAGGATTCAGGCAGCATGAAGAGAGCTAGGGCCCATCAGCCTCCTTCCAATTGGATTTTTTTGCAAGCTTTGACGACATTACAGACACCCCTAATACCTTCTCTGCATATATACAACCTCAATCACATATCCACACACTTCACTGGAAAAAGAGCTGCTAGCAAGACTGCCTGGTTTTTCAAAGACTTTCTCCCTACTTCACAAACCCCCACAGATGTGACACTTGTGAATCTTCCTTTGTTGGATAGGTCTCCTCCGCAGCACTTAATGCCGGGCAGCCTACTTTCCACTCAATACATCATTTTCGGTTTTTCCCCAAAATGATCTTTGGATGAAAATCACACATAGAATCATAGAATGGTAAGGTTGGAAGGAGACCTCAAGGATCATCTAGTTCCAACCCCTGCCACAGGCAGGGACACCTCCCACTAGCACAGCTTACTCAAGGCCTCATCCAACCTGGCCTTCGACACCTCCAGGGAGGGAGCAGCCACAACCTCCCTGGGCAACCTGTTCCAGTGCCTCACCACCCTCACTGGAAAGAACTTCCTCCTAACATCTACTCTAAATCTCCCCTCTGCCAGTTTAAACCCATTGCCCCTTGTCCTGTCATTACAAGACCTTGTAAATAGTCCCTTCCCAGCCTTCCTGTAGGACCCCTTCAGATACTGGAAGGCTACTATAAGGTCTCCTCAAAGCCTTCTCTTCTCCAGGCTGAAGAGCCCCAACTCTTGTAGCCTGTCCTCATAGGAGAGCTGCTCCAGCCCTGATGTGGGCTTAGGAGTTCCCCGCCCCCCCCCACTTTGNTGTGCAGCACACATGCTGCAACGATACTACAGAGCCTTCTCTCCCTCTGTCCATACACTTAGTAATTAGCAAAAGTATGTTTCCACAGGTAAGCCTTTCCAAAATAGGTCACACAAATTTGACATCAGAAAGCTTAACCTGACAGACTCCAGACGTGGTATGAATTTTACTTCCCTCCTCTCTACAAAATGTTGTTTAGTAATGATCAACAGAAAATATATTAATCTACTCAATAATTAGTTTAGATGACATTTTAAGACTACAAGCAATATTCTAGTTTTGTGTAACAGATAATTTGAAAGAATGACAATTTTTCTAATGTACCTTATGATCAGTAAATAGGTTTATGCATCTCTGATAAGCTGAGCTGAGAAAATAGAACAGGCTCACTAAGCAACTGCAATTGCATGTCCAAATTAAATAAACTCTCTTTAGCCTCTAGCAATTAAAACACATTATCTTTAGCTGGAGTTAAGGTTTTCAGTTGACAGCTGGCCATTTAACCAATTCCAGTCAACTCTAAAACAGTACAATTTAAACCACCAAAGAAACCCAACCACACCAGTATGCATTTAGTCTCTAGTTTATACCTGTGAATAACACACAAAAGGAGTTCCTAGATAGCTATTTTCAGTGGTAGGAAGATTTCTGTGCATCTTACTTGTGGACAGAAATACCTGCCATAGCTATAGTAAAATGCAAAAACAGACTTGAAAAGAAACAAACCTTAAACAATCTATTTCAATATTTCCCACTATTTCTGTTATGAAGGCTCCCCCTTCCTCTGTAGTGATGGTTGTACTTTCCAAACACTCAGAGAGAGTGCATTGATTAACCCCAGGAGATCTCTGCATTTGCATGAAATAGCCCTGAGTAATTCCTCACTGAGAGAGGCAGCAACTGCACTTAACAGCTCATCTTCCTATTGGCTGGAACAGAGGCAGAGCAACTCATTTCCATGACAAACGGTCCAGCTGGAAGCCAGTGAGTCAGTCTAACCCCCCACTTTTTACCCTAGAGATGTGCAGGTGACGCTGAAAAGATATTAAGGCAGCACACAAGGAAAAATTTTCTCTGAACTTGCAGTGCAACTGCTTTTCGTTACACAGGGGGCATGTCAGAGGCATAGGATGTCTAAGTCTTGCTCTACGCTGTCAGAGGAATAAGCCAGTTTCTAGAATAGAGTTTGGTCTGTCCTGTTTAGATATGATAATCAAGCAGATTCACAAAGATATCCACTACCTACAGATGCAGAAAACTGGGATTTACAGAATGCCTAAGCAGGTTAGACATGCAACCCCTTCTGAATTTCAATTACACTACTGCTCAGGCACTTTCCCAGTCTCGCTGGAGCCACCTGAGGCACCAGAAGCAAAGGTACTCATGTCAAAGACTGAAGAGAATTGGCAAAGCTTTCCTCTTTCAGTTTCATCAAGTATCTAACTTTTCATCCTGCATAGAGAATATCTGAAAAGTGAAGCCTGATTTAAATCAAAAGAGAAAGACTGATTGCATTCAGAGGTATCACAAAAGCTTTTAATTTTCATAATAAACTAAACCTTGTTGCTTTCTCTTCTGATTAAATGGCTATATATTTCAAGTAGATTGTAAACAGAGAGGACATCAAAAACTATGTAATACTAAAATATATAAACTCAATAAAGTTGTACTTTTACTAGTTTAGTCACAGAATCACAGAACGTTAGGGATTGGAAGGCACCTCTAGAGATAAAGCCCAACCCCCCTGCCAAAGCAGGATCACCTGTGGCAGGTCACACAGAACACATCCAGGTGGGTTTTGAAAGTATCCAGATAATGAGACTCCACAACTTCTCTAGGCAGCCTGTTCCAGTGCTCCCTTACCCTCACTGCAATGAAGTGTCTCCTTGTGTTGAGGTGGAACCTCCTGTGTTCTAGCTTGTACTCATTGTTCCTTGTACTACCGCTGGGCAGCAGTTAAAAAAGAGACTGGCATCTTCATCTTGACACCTGCTCCTCAGATATTTATAGACATTGATATGATTCCCTTTCAGCCTTCACTTCTCAAGACTGAAAAGCCCCAGGTCTCAGTCCTTCCCCAGAAGAATGTTTGAGTACTGCAGTCATCCTTGTCACTCTCCAATGGACTCTCTCCAGCAGATCCCTGTCTCTCTTGCACTGGGGACCCAAAAACTGGACACAGTATTCCAGGTGTGGTCTCACCAGGGCAGAGTAGAGGGGGAGGAGAACCTCCCTAGACTTGCTGGACACACTTTTCTTGATGCACCCCAGGATGCCATTGGCTGTCACAAGGGCACATTGCTGTCGCATGGACAGCTCACTGTCCACTAGGACTCCAAGGAGAAGGACTGCATTCCATGGAGCTGCTTTCCAGCATGACAACCCCTAGTCTGTACTGGTGCCTGGTGTCACTCCTCCCCAGATGCAGGACTCTGAACTTACCCTTATTGAACTTCCTGAGGTTTGCATTCACCCAGCTCTCCAGCTTGTCCAGGTCTCACTGGATGGCAGCACGGTCCTCCAGTGTGTCAGCCACCCCCACAGTTCTGTATCATCAGCCAATT
>WBNM01007006.1:0-24185 GCA_013399055.1 Ramphastos sulfuratus
GATACTGTGATACTGTGATTAACCTTCTTATATCATACAAATTGGATACCTTGATCCCTTCTGGACTGCAGGGCACACACAGATGTACATGTACACACGGGCACACATACTCACACACACTGTGTTACAAGATTGTTTTTACAATGTTAGTAAAGCTTACAATTTAGTTTTATCATAGGAGTACATCGTGCTGAAATGGCTGTCAATAGATCTAACACTACCTTCAAGTACATGAAGTGCATTTATAAATCTTTGGTGTTCAAATTAACTTCAGGCTGCACCACACACTCTTGCATCTTCCAGTCTCTTATGTACCTGGGTTTTAATTGTTTCTCTCTTTGACATAATGAATGCCAGAAAGCAACCCTAAAGCACTCGTTTTACATCATAAATCACAGTATATTTTAAAAAGAGAAAGATAATTACAACAAAACAACAGATCAGAAATATATGAAATTTACTTCTTACCTTTGACAAACAGCAGAGAAAATAATGGCCTAAAGACAATGCACAGCATTGATTTAGATGGCTTGTTATGCACACATAGTGTATTCTGTGAAAACAACTTTATTAAAAGAAAAAAAAAAATAAGAAAAACAGAAACACCAGAAACAACCACCAAATACAAGAACTCATCAAGCTGCTGACAAATTAATTTTTTCAGGACAGGACACTGCACATGTAATTCCTCTTCTGTTTCTTAAAAGTCTGCATGTCATAGCTCTTGCGCCTTCTGTGTTTATATATGTTGTAGTTTAATTAAAATGATGATTCATTTTATCAGCCTGCTTTCTTGTTGCTCCTCTTATTTTTCATAAGGGTTGCCATTTTTTTCTTTTTTTTATCTTTTAGTTTTGATGAAAATATGATAAGATACCATGGTTCTGTGAATCACCCTATTCTGGTACGGTTTTGTTTCTTTACTCTGTTTCTGGTGTGGAATGTGCCTTTGCAGATTTAGCTGCTTTTGCTGAAAGCTGCTTGAGGTCAGATAAAGTTATGCTCAAAGATATGATGATCTCTTATAATTGCTGTCCCAGACAAATAAGCCACTGAGGGAACTAGTATTGTTTAGTCTGTAGAAGAGAAGGTTGAGGGGTGGTCCTCTCACTCACTACAGCTTCCTGGGAGGAGGTTGTAGTGATGTGGGTGTTGATTTCTGACGGTCCCTTCTCTCAAGTAAATAGTGACAGGACGAAACAGAATAACCTTAGGTTGCTTCAGGGGAGGTTTAGACTGGATATTAGGGAAAATTTCTTTACTGAAAGACTGATCAGGCCTTGGAACAAGCTGCCCAGAGTCACAATCCCAGGAGGTATTAAAAAAAATGTGTAGATGTGATACTTCAGGACATAGTTTAGTGGTCATGGTAGTGTTGCATTGGGTATTGGACTTGGTGACCTTAGATGGTTTTTCCAACCTTGATGATTCTTTGCTACTACTGAAGTAGAAATGGCATGAAAGATGGAAAGGGTATAAGAAAAGTCTCTTTGCATACAAAAACTTGCCCAAAGAGGGATATAGTCTAAGGGATCCAAATATAACTTTCTTTACTTCCACATGTTCTCTTTCCTTTCTTCCCCATCATAAACCTCTCTTTGAGTGCTGAATGATGCTCAGCATCAACCAGCTCTTTTCATGTACATATCAAGCTACCTTCTTCCTTTTCTACCCTCCTGTACAGTAAGTTTCCCATGGCAGAAACACCATATTCAGGAAACAGTACTCAGACTGTAAAATAAAATGCAAGCAATACTTCTTAGCATGCCAAGGTTTTACAAAAGCATCATCAGAGGTTTATTTAATTGTAGTATTTTATTTCTCATAGAGAATGATTAAAATAGCACCCTAAAATATATAGTTAAGAATTACACTTACTCTTATGACTTATTAGCTTGCTAGGTCTGCTTAAAGAATTCACTATGGTTCAACATTTTTTCAGAAACCATTCAGTAAGAGTGAATTTAATTGTAATTGGAAAAAATTGCACTTTAGAGTTTAGAACATTATTACTTTTAAACTTTACTCAGGATATTAAAAAATTACTGTCCCATAGAAATCAGAACAAAGACATTCTGAATTTGTTCCTTCTAAGATCTGCCCAAAGTAAATTGTGATTATTCAAAATACCTCTGCTGGGAGGAACAGAAAATCAGAAATATAATTTTTTTACAAAACATTTTGGTGCTATGAATAAGGGCATCAAACCAGGTTCCACAGCCATCAGTGAGAGAAGGAATTGTGTTTTTTCTCTTCAGGATACTTTGAACAGAAGAAAAAGAATGGTACCTCATGATAATTACACAGAATAGGGTTATTTACTACTGAAGAGGATGCTTGTTTTGAAGGTAAACATTCACTAAAAGAGAGTATAGAAGGTAGGAGGAAGAACTGGTTAACCATCTATAAACAGTATTCAAGAGAAAATGCTGCAAATAGAATGATTGGAAAATCAATGAAGGGTAAGAGCACCAAACTTCAAATCCCATCTGGTGAAATTTATTTTCCATTTAACCTTTTTTTTTTCTTTTTTCCCCCCCAGTCTAGACTGTTACAGCAATGCTGTCAACATCCTACTGGAGTCAACACACAGAAATCTGGCTTCTCTTACTGGGAAAAAAAAAAAAAAAAGCAAGGAATGATTCATTGTCAGTATGTTCATTAGATAAGTTCACTGATACTTCTCTTAATGACTTAGTAAAAACAATTCTAATTTTTTTTTTTTTTAACTAGTCTGCAGTCAGCAAAACAGGTATATTTCCTTGATTTATTTACATTCATAGAATCGTAGAATGGTAAGGTTGGAAGGCACCTCAAGGATCACCTAGTTCCAACCCCCTGCCATGGGCAGGGACACCTCCCACTAGTACAGGTCACTCAAGGCCTCATCCAACCTGGCCTTGAACACCTCCAGGGAGGGAGCAGCCACAACCTCCCTGGGCAACCTGTTCCAGTGCCTCACCATTCTCAGTGGAAAGAACTTCCTCCTAACATCTAGCCTAAATCTCCCCTCTGCCAGTTTAAACCTATTGCCCCTTGTCTTGTCATTACAAGACCTTGTAAATAGTCCCTCCCCAGCCTTCCTGTAGGCCCCCTTCAGATTTTGGAAGGCTACTATAAGGTCTCACCTGGAGACTACCTGAAATACCATGCTTTCATGTTTATACCGTGCTCTCATGTTTGATTCTGTTCAGTTGGCCTATCGTCACCATGCAAAACTAGAAACATTTTGTTTCTCCCTAAGTTTAAATGCCATAACCAACAAACTGCTGTGCAATGTCACTTATTTTGTCCCAATTATGAAATGCTAGATAAAGTTATCATGCTAGTTCTGCTAGAAAGGATCCTTAAGAAAACTGCTTCTCCCTTTCTTAATTAGTTGGTTTCAAAACAAATTCCTCTATCTCTTTCCAAACAATCTGTTCTGACCTCAGTTAAAGTGTTCTGGATTATCCACTGTATGCAGCAGTTCTTAGCCAGTTCAGTCTGTCAGTTCCTCCAGCTCCCTCACCCCTCTTCACACAATTATATCCACATCTGCAAGTTTCCAAATGAGTTAGTCTCCAGTATTCTCATCTATAAAATAGTTATTTATGTAAGTAGCTCTATGCAGGAAAATAAAACTAGCATACCAAATGTCAAGACATAAGTGGAATGGCAACCACCTTTAAAACACATATATACCCTATGAAACTACATAGGATCTAAAGAGCATTTATCATCTTGAAAGCATGATCAAATCAATCAGCTGGAAGATGCAGATCTCTATTAAAATACCAGACAGTGTACAAGAAACTTCAGACCTACACAGAAATGATAGGATGGTTGGTATCTTGAAAGAAATAAAACCACAGACTTCCTACCATTTAAGAACAAAGTATGACAAGTATGAGCATGAGAGAAAATGTCATTAAAGTTCTGTGTGGGAAAAGCTCTAAGTGTATATCAATCAAGATAATATCAGTGGGAAAATGTCTTCAAACCACCAGTGGCTAAAATAGCAAGGTATACTTAGAAACATATGCTCACCTTGAAAATTTAATGCAAAAGGGAAAAGATTTAAGTAATCAGTTTGCATGCTTAGTGATTCCCAGAAAGCTTTTCAAGCCCATCCTGTGTGAAAGCCTATACTGGGGCATAGCTATGGCTTTTGCTGTCAGAAGGTATTCTCATGGAAATTCTGAATTGAATCACTCAGTGGGCACATTTACATGGTAAAAAGCTGTAGAAAAATCTCCCAAGGACAGTGGAAAGTTATACTGCCAAAAGTGTTAAGCCCTAAGTGGGTTTCCAAATAAAATTCAGTTGCTCTATTGGGTGCCACTTGAATGAGTCAACAATAAACTAAGGCACTAGTTTTAAAAAGGCCTTTTTAATATGGAAAAGTATCTTTCAGATTCTGAAACAGCAATCCCCTTGAGAATAAACTGAAAGGTGAGACTTGTAAAAGGCTTTGTCCAGTTTCAGCCTAGTGCCTTTCACATGTTTAGAGGTGCTTTCTACTGATGCTGCATATAAAGTTTGTGGCTTTAGTGTGGTTTTCATCAGTTACCCAGAGAAACATTTCTTTAGAATTTAGACAGCTTTTTAACATTTTCCTTATTGTGACTAACCCTCTAACATAGAGACTCATTCACAGACCACTTTCACTCCCTCTCTTGTTAACTTCATCTCATGTCTTTTGCTTCAGAAGTTCAACTGTTTGAGTACATGAAAAGTTCACAGAAGGTAAGATTAAAATTAACTTCCTTCAGTGAAGTGCTGCTGTGGAGGTTGTAATGAATGCTATTCAGCAATGAGTCTTTGTTATTTCATATTAATCTTCATAATTTGTTTCAATCTGCATCTTTTTCAAATACTCTTTTGCCAGTGAGGTAGAAGAGGCATATTTTTTCCTAAGAACCAAATATCTGGAGTATATGGTTGACATATTACTGATGGTGACTTCAGGAAGCAAATTTAAAAAAAAAAAAAAAAGAAAAAGAAAAAAAAACCAATCTGTGTTAAGAGGAAGCAAGTACAACCTCGTCCTGTGTGATGAAAGCTACAAGACACTGTAGTTCTAAAGAAGTGAGAGCACTTAATATCATAACAAGTACTACTGGCTGCTAAAACGCTATCAGGAGCAACTCTCTTGATCTGCTGACCTTCATCCTTAAAGACCACAACCACAGACTTCCAATGAGCTTTTGCCTGTGTGGTTCTGTGATTCTCTCCATGACTTGTCATGTACATAGAGATAATATTTCAAATACATTAACTAGGTTGCCATTTTTGTTATGTTTTACTAGTTATCAAGGCTGCACTTGAAGGGAGGGTTCCTAGGAGGTACAAAGCATGGCAGCAATTTAAGTCTATCCTAATGATTTAGGAAGGTGGACAACTGCATAAACCAAACACATTTCAACCTCCTATATCCTGAAAAGTGCCAAATTTCTAATACTATTAATACTATACATATTCCTATGTAATATTACTCTCTTTTCTGCTTAAAAAATATGTATTCAAATGCTTGTTTACAGCCTTTTCCACCCCCATAGATAAAAGCATATTTTCCTCCTCATACCAGAGATTTGCAGCTTAGACAAACCCAGAAGGTGGAGTTATTTTCAGTAACTCACACTCAGAAAAACAAACAACAACAAAAACATAAAACAAACATCAGACTAGTGGTTGGGAGTTACACATTATGCTGTTGGAGAAGGCTTTGTCTTTTTGGTGAGAGTCAGAGCGAAAATATAATTGCAATTGTTGTGGCCTTAAGCTCTGCTTAATATTCTGTTTGATTACAACTCAGTTCTTTATAAATCTTTGTTTTCTGCTTAAATGCTTTGTTGCTACTTAAATTTTCCATTTGCAGAACATAAAGTCTGACAAACAAGAGCCACAATTACCATATACTGAATATACAGAAAGAGACATATACATCATCCTTAGGAGCACAAATAAAATCCACTGCCAGATCTTTTCGATATCCACAGCAATATTTTAAATTTAAAAAAATCCATCTGCCATGAAAGGAATTTCTCATGTTGATCCTTTCCCAGTAAAGCAGGGAGTGAAAAAGAGGCTAAGATTTAAATAGCATAAATGATAGGAGCATATAGACAAGCTTGCATTAATCAGTCAGCCAACATTAGACTACTTCAAAAACTGGCAGTTAACAGTGTTTTTCTTAGCTTGTGGCATTTGAAGGACATTGATATACACATCAAACAGAATTCAGGGTATGCATTGTGGAAGCGCCAGTTGCAGCTTTGCACATAAACTAAACTTGGAATTCAATCCCTTTATCTTACATGAGACATACAGACGCTCTCCAAACCAAATTTCCACTCATTTTGAATGAAGAATGAATTTTCTTAGGATTTACAAGTAAATGTGTTCATGAAAATCTAGTCTTTAAACCAAAATTGTCATGTACTCTACACCAAAGATATAGTGTAGGGTAAATTGCTCAGCAAGCTTGCAACGCATGGGGTTTTTATTAGTCATAAAATCAGCATTAAAAACATAAATGTTAAATTTCTTAAAGGATCCTATTAAAAACAATCCAGTCACAGAGACCATGAACAAATGTACATTTCCAAATTCTGTCCTTTATTCTCTAGTTCTACATTTGCCTTAATCTTCCCTTTGTTCTGTCCATATCAGACGATGCATAAATGTTCAAGTATGAGCATAAACACACTCAGATAGCAACTTCCCTCTTCTTTCTGTGACCACATTGCCTCTCTTAAAACTATCTCACCCCAAATCATTTTATCCTTCTGCAGCGTGACCCTTACTAAAATATCAAAATTTTGTCATATTTTTAAATAGCTAGCACTTTGTCCAATCAGCAGTAGTGGCTGCATAACCCTTCCTCCAGGAGAGAATCACAAAGACTCTCTCTCACTGATCTAAGGAAAATAGGAAAACTTGATAGCCTTCTAAAGTACCCTCCTCAAAGCAAGTTGGTAACTTCATTTGCGTTATTGACAATGGAAGATGACAACCATTTTGAAAAGCATTTCTCTGTATACAACCTGTAAAACAATATTGCGTCCCTGAACATAAAACTACTGGTTAGAGGATAAGAGGGAAAGATTCAATGCATCTATTCAGGCAGCCTTGTTTTCATGTATTTATGATGAAATAACAAATTCACATATTTATGATGAAATAACAAATTTCTCCTTGCATGGGAATAGTTGTACAGGAATGACATATGCTAATGAAAGTCCTTTAAAACGAAAAGCTCCTTAGCTCAAGAGGCTAGTTACCAAATCTGACAACTGTATTGTAAAATCATCATACACAGTCTTTATAGAAAAGCTGTCCTACCTCAAAAATTATAAACTAAGCTCACTTTGCATCTAAAGTATCAGGAAATATTTTGTTTTCTTGTTTTCATTTGGGTTTTTTAAATGCCATCTGGACAGAAAGGAGTGCATAAAAAATCAATGGCACACACTTCTAGGAAAAAAAGTAAGATTTGGGAATAGACTTCTAATTATTGCTTTAAAGTTGAAAGATAATTACTTCTAACTAAATTCTGAATGCTTCAGCTGCTATAAAAGGGAACGATAAAAGTCCTGCAAGTATGCTTAGGAAGATGTGACTAAGCGAATGACTTTGCATCTGGAAATACATTTAGGATGTTGAAGTGCTTTGAAGATAAGAAATACACACATAGATGAGGTACAGTTGAGCCCTGGAGGGGCCCTGCAGCCCAAGATGTGGAGGGGGAATAGTGTTTCCTGCCAAAGTGTGTAGAGAGGGTGAAGGCTGATCATGTCGGTACCAGGCTCTGGGGAGGAAATCTCTTCCACAGGCACAGACCAGTACCCCTCCTGCCGGGGCAAGTGACAGCCAACACCTCTATCTAGGCAAGCATGTTATAAAATCCACCATACTAAAAGTTGTTCCTTTGTTTCTGTTTTTGTCAATATATTTAAGAAGCCTTTTGTGATACTTCAAAGCCATGGATTTTTTGACATTTTGGACATTCTTTCCCAAGAATGGCTACCGTTACCACCCTAGTCAACAAGAGCCATAGATGCTTAACACACACAAAGCCATAGTCTTTTTAAAAGGAGGTATAAATCTCCAAGTTTATTTGTTCTTTGCCTTACATATCTATATTTGTGCGTTTGTAGTACCATAACTGGTGAAAAGGCAAGGAAACATTTGAATGGAAGACACCATACCGGGTTGATGCAAACAGCTCTCACTCCCCCACACTCCTTCACCCCCCCACTGATGAAGGGAAAAAGGGCCCTGGGGGCAGAATTGTTGTCTGAGATAAGAACAATTTAGTACTCTATTGCAAGGATATTGGATTGCACAGAATAAGACAGAAAAGATAAAAACATACCCATCGAGAGAAACCCTGCCCCAACCACACAGACTGAAACTGGAACAAAAAGGGCAAACCCCAGCCTGGAAATGAGGGGAAGAAACACAAAAAAAAAATCCCAAAAAACCAAAAGAATACAAAACATTACAAACTATAGACTATATTACAAGTCTCATAAACCCCTTTCCTGTCATACAATAAGCATGATGCCAGCATAGTGTAGAATATACAATTCATCTCGCTCTGCGTCACTTGAGGGTGGAGGAGCGCCCCATTCCTTCATCACCAATCCCTTGTCCCTTCTAGAGGGGCCAGCCAGCTTAAAACTGTGCATTATCCCCCCATTATTCTATACCATCTATGTCATGACTCAGCAGCAATTAACATCACACAATAGGTATCATTTACTGTCTATTCTCACCCAAGGTGAAATCACCTTGTTAACACACAATAAACTTCTCCATCCTCCTGCATCACTCACCAGGTACATCCAGGGCTTGCTGGGCAAAAACATCCCTACAGGTGGGTTTGCCTTTATCTGAAGCAAGACTAACCTATACTTTTTCCTCTATTATATTCTTCATGTGCACCATGGGAATTCTACCTCTGCAGCAGGACTTGTCAGTGAACAGGGCATATTGCTTTTCATTATCTGTGACTCCTTAGCACAAGCCACCTCCAATTCCTCTGGTGATATCTTAAAACTTCCTTCTGGCCACTTTGTGATGACTTCTAAGATTCCTGGGAGGCTAGGGCTGCCTCCCTGAGCCTGTTGTGTTATCAGTGCAATCCGCTTGTTCCACTTGGCATCTGGTGCATGACAGCTAGAGGAAACTCTTCCTTTGAACATCCACCCCAGCAGCAGGGGTGCCAGGAGGATCTATGTTTCAGTACTGATCGCCTCCAAG
Organism: Ramphastos sulfuratus; assembly: GCA_013399055.1. Taxonomy (NCBI): domain Eukaryota; kingdom Metazoa; phylum Chordata; class Aves; order Piciformes; family Ramphastidae; genus Ramphastos; species Ramphastos sulfuratus. The sequence goes on from WBNM01007006.1 coordinate 9,250, forward strand.
ATAGCTCAAACTCCTTCATATGCCGTCAGTATCTCTTTCCTGTTGCAGTATAGTTGGCCTCAGCTCTTTTGTAACTTCAATTCCAGAAACCTAGAGGTCAACCTCATGCTTCCCCAGATGTTATCAGCCAAAGGCTCCATGTGGGACCATTCTTCAAGGGTGCAGTGCAAACCACCAGTGCAGTACACACTCCTTGAGGGATACTGCACGCACAATCTCCTGTTTGATATGTTCAAAGGCCTGTCACTGCTCAGGGCTCTACTAAAAATCTTCTTCCAAGTCACTTGGTGGAGAGGTCCTGCAGTCAGATTATACATATATTATATGTATCCTCCAGAAACCAAACACACCCAAGAAAACTTGGGTTTGGTTCCTGGTGGGTGGAAACATAGCTGTAATCTTGTAAATGATATCGATATGAATCTGACGATGTCTGTCTTGCCATTTTATCCCTGGAAACTGGATATCTTGTGCAGGTTCTTTGACTTTACAATATACAGGCAGATATTTACAGCTATATACGGTAATATACAAGTTAAAGGTAATACAGAAACACAATAACCCTCCTAGAAATCAGAGTCCCCAGGAGGGGCTCCCAACCACCCTTCCACCTTCTTCCCACCCCTCTACCTTACCCCAGGGTCTGCCTTACATGCAAGGTGAGTTTGGAGGATCAGCAAGGGGGGATAGAAGCAAAATAATGAGTTGGGTTGCACAGCTGCAAAAGCCCAGGGAGAGAACATAGACACCTACTCCAACAGATAGACATACTCTGTCTTATCTATGTTTGTGTCCTTGTATTTCATACATCTCAGCAAACCTATGAGTGAAGTCGACATCACCATTGTTTCCTTTTCACAGCCTATGATCTAATTTCTCTCATTGAAGTATTCCAATTAGCCTCAAACTAGCACATCTTCTTTCAAGGTGTACCTATCCTTTACACCTGCTAGAAGTTGTCTCCAGAGGAAACTCTAGAATATACAATCCAGCTTGCTCTCTTGCTCTGTGCCACTTGTGAGAGGTGGGGTTGGGGGTAGGGGGTGGGGAGTAGCCCGTCGTCCTTCTTAGTGAAGCCGGTCAATGTGAACCAATACAGATTATATGATATTATTGTCTTAATTTCCCAAATGTAAATGACTAGCTAAACAATAGCCTACCTATTCTAAGTACTTTTTTAATTCCTGAGACAATGATTTTTGAACCTGTATTATGAATACATTTCTCTAATGCATCTCAGCTGAGGGGAGGGAGAGGAGGAGACTGGAGGGGAGAAGACTTGAGGAGACGAGACTAGAGGAGACAAGACTCAAGGAGACTGAAGGAGAGGAGAGGAGACTGGAGGAAAGGAGTATTGAGGAGAGGAGACTCAAAAAGACTCGAGGAGAGTAGAGGAGACTGGAGGAGAGGAGAATTGAGGAGGAGACTGGAGGAGAGAATGCATTCCTTGTACCTAAACATACTATTTTACATAGACTTCAGTATTTGGGAAACCAATTGATATTAACATTAAAAATTAAGTTTTGTGAGAACTGAGAGGTTTGTCATTTTGATTTACTCCTGAGTAGTGACTAAGTTGTCAGGCTCAGTGTAAAACTACAGATATTAATTACCGTGTAGTAAGCTATACTAGGAATTCATGATGCATTACTTACTCCATTGAAGTTTCTCAAGTTTTCAGTTTGGAAATGTTTATCCTACAGTAAATGTGAGAAGATATCTTACTTATTTACTTTGCATAGTAGAATGCACACAGTTATTTCTGAGTTACTGAATCTATAAGGTGATTGTTCTGTGGTGACATTTCCATGTGTCAGCACCTGTTACAGCCTATTTTGGAACAGATTTGTCAGTTTGTCTGTTCAAGGTCACTCAGAAATATTGATCTAAAGAAGTAAAATATATTTATTGTGGCTTTGTTAAACCACATTAAACATGAAGCGTTCTCAGTATTTCAATGTAAGATGTTGTAGTCCAGCATGAATAGTTTCAAGTTTTGGACCATAGCTCAAGTTTTGGAACATGCACACAGATATAAACATACACATGTGCCGATACACAGTCAAGGAAGCATACAGACAAGTATGCAGGTGTGTGCACACATGCCCACACTTGCACACATGTGCATGGCAGAAAAATTCATACTCATGCACACACACACGCACACACACACACACACTTACACATATCCAGTCCAGAAAGGCAGCAGACTTTCTGGAACTACCACAGAGGAATTCCGAACAATCTCCAGTTGGCCTAAAATCTAAGAACAGCAGAAAACTATGTTTCCTTTTATCCCAAGAAAGACAACCCTATGATGGTTTGGGAGTTACCCACCCCTCACACTNAATTATAGATCAACACACATGTTCTTTCCATTTTTATATTATTTCTAAATCTTGTTCCAAGGTTTATTTTTAAAGGACCTCTGTCTGTGTGTCAGCCTGCACAGCTCCTTCCATACCTGTTCCTTTTTTTATGTATACAAGAAAAAATACATTTGCGTTACCTTTGACTGTAGTTTCTCTTCTCAGTGGAAGATTGAATCCACTGAATGCCAAAACTTGCCAAACCTGCTACCCACCAGTAAGTGTGACAGGTTGTTGGCAGTGGCACCAACATGGAGGGCCTTAAGGAGCTCTTCTGCCCTGCTGCTGGGTCCATGCAAAAGCTTGCGAAGCAGAAATAACAGAAGTGGAGAAACTGTGGCAAGAATGGGAAAATGTGACCAGACACAGCAGGCACCACAGAAGGAGTTTCAATGCTTGGGCAAATGTTACTGTCCCTGTAATCAGTCCTTTCCTAGAGAAAAGGCTAGAGGAAACTGTTTCCTGGGTTTGACATATAACATCACCTTGACCCAAACCTGCCAGATTTCATAAGAACATCAGACAAGATTAAATACATGAGAAAATTAATAAAATGCCCAGTCTAATTGTCAGCTACTGCTGACATTAAATAGATCTTGTTTAAGAATAGTGTTTCTGAAGCACTGAGGTTCAAATATAATTGAAAATGTGCTTATGACAAACATTTTTTGCAAAGCTTGTGTAACTGCAAGGATTAGGTTGAAGTATCCAACTTGATCAATATCTTGCAATCGCATTAAGGCCTCAGGCAACAGGGGCCCTCATTCCTTCCCACTTTTCGTTTTCTCTTTCCTGTTTCCAGGCACCATCGTAGACAATCAGACGTGAACAGGAAAATGAATTTGCTACAAGGTAGGAGCATTGTAAGTGGCTTTGATATAAGTGGAATAAGGGTCGGTAACTTCTAAGATCCAGCAGCCTGATAGGAATATTAAGTCTGCCATTTATGCCCAATGAGTGCTTGATTAGCCATACAGTGCTCTGCTGACAGAGTTCACTAAAAATACATTATGCTAATAACACTCCAGTGCCAGTAACACTGGGAAAGCCCAAGTCTTAACAAAAAAATGAATGACTCATTATGGTATTTACCTGGCAGACACAGATATAACCAAAAATATTACTTCCTTTTCTTGCCTGCATAGATATAAGTAGAAACAGAAGTGATGCCTGAAAGCATGTATAAATTAGGAAAAAAAAAACAAAGAAAAGAAATACCTCACATTGGCATGCTGACATGTGGGGAATGCTTAGTTTTTCAAAGCAGGCAGCTGTTAGTGGGGAAAATGTACTTATATATATTTATCTTTGTCTAAACTACATCATATGGCCCTTCACTAGTGCCTCTTTCTGTCTGGTTTAACATTGAATGTGTTTCCTCCTTGCTGTTTATTCACACCGTAAATAGGAATTCTTTACAACTGAGGAAGTTCTTTACAATGAGAGCAGTAAAATACTGGGAACAGGTTGCCCAGAGTTGTAGTTTAGGAGACATTCAAGGTCAGACTTGATGGGTGTGCTGGTTTGAGGCTAATTGGAATATTTTAATGAAAGAAAAATAGATCATAGGCTGTGAAAAGAAAACAATGGTTATGTCTACTTCACTCATAGGCCTGCTGAGATGTATAAAAACAAGGACACAAACATAGATAATGTAGAGAGTCTCTCTGGGAGCTGGTGTGACACAAACATAGATAAGACAGAGAGTCTCTCTCTGGGAGCTGGTTTGTCTTCTGGGCTTCTGCTGCGTAACCCAACTAATCATTTTGCTTCTAACCCCCCTTGCCGACCCTCCAAACTCACCTTGCACGTAAGGCAGACCCTGGGGTAAGGTAGAGGGGTGGAAAGAAGGTGGGTTTGTGGTTGGGAGCCCCTCCTGGGGACTCTGATTTCTAGGAGGGGTTTTGTGTTTCTGTATTACCTTTAACTTGCATATTTCTGTATATTTCTGTAAATATTAATGTATATAGTGTATATATCTGCTTGTATACTGTGCTAAGCTGTAAATAGAGCTTCAGTCCTTAACTTCCAGCCGGCTGAGCCTAGTCTGGGTGATTTTCATAGAGTGGGGGGGCAGGGAACTCCTAAACCATCACATCTTATTTTTTGGCGCTTCAACACGGAGCTAATTCAATTGGATTTATTGCTAATTAAGCCTGGAAGTTAAAATGAAGTTATTTTGCATAATTTGGGCAGTGGCCTGGCCGGTGTTCCTCTTCTGGCTGTACTGTTGGATTGTTTGAAGATTGGTTCCATTCTGTTTGATTTAATGTGGAGAAAGCTTAAAGGAATGTTTTGGGATTTTGGAGAGTATCTTCTTGGCTGGGTTAATATCACTGAAACTATTACCAAATCTGCTTTTAATAGATCAGGAAATATTACAAATGCTACAACCTCCCTGATGAGAATAATTTTGCCCAGAACTGAAGTTCCAGACCCCTGTATCGAGTTCTATACACGTAATACAGCGGTATATTTATCATGTGGGATCTTAGCCCTAATAATCACAGTGGGGCCCTGAACAACCCACACACACACACAAACACTCTCCATCTCTTTTTGATGTCATTTTTGATCCATTTCTTTTGATGCAATGTTTAGCTGGAGCTTTCTGGTGATACCTACTATGCCTACAAAAATGCAATAAGGACCACAACAAAAAATAAATGCAAACTATAGCTTTCCTAACTGTTAAAAATCATCTATTTGACTATGTCTATGAGGAAAGAAAGCAAAGGCTGTATCATTCCACTCCATAAAAGCAGTTCACAGGCAGCAGGCAACTAAACAGAAAATACAATTCTGAGGGAACTCACCATACTCCTGGATGGCTGAAATACTAATCACTTTGTCTGGCTGTATGGAAAGTTAAAGCAAGCTGAAAGTTTTCAATTTATAGTGTATCGTGTACTTAAGTAGCAGAAAATTATATGCTTACTGTTCCAGTCCAAATGTATGTGATACACGAAGTACAACAAACTCCAGTGAAAAAAAAGGAAATTAAACCAGGTGGTAAGTAATCATACTATACTCTTCATTAGCCTTAGTACTTTATCTGCAATTTTGTAAGCAATAAGAAACCACTTGTAGTGTTACCACCTGTTACTGCCTACTACCCTTTATGTTTTGCAATTTATAGTATTGATATTTCTCTTTCACATTTTCCTTATTGTTCCTTTTTCTCTCCCTTCTGGGGTTTTGATATTGTCATTCACCAAACTTACTAACAAGTTTAAACACTCTTTGGTTTATAAAGTTAATTATCCATCACTATGAGCATGTCAGTGTAAGTCAATGCTCTAGCTAATCATATGAAAGTGTACTTTGTTCATCATATGAAAGACTGCTCTGTCTGTCCTGATAACTTCTTTGTTATCTACAGGAATATAGGATAAAATAGAAGTTTTTCCTTAGTGATTACGGACCCAGCTTTTGACTGTGGAAAGACACACCTGGATGGATGCAAACTACATTTGAGGTGGCATAGTAATGATCAGGTAAATTCCTGGTGCAGATTTGTGAGAATTTCATCAAAGTGTTCAGAAACTTCATCAGGAACTGAACTTGAAGCACTGCAGAATGAATATCTGTGGAAGCATACCATCATTCTACCTTCAGCTATACATGATAAGTAATACTGTGGAAATTTGGGACTTTGGCTGTGTTTTGGTTTTGGGTTTTTTTTGGCTTTTTGGCTTTTGGGTTTTTTTTTTTCAATTATTTGCAATCTCTCAGCATCTTTCTTTTTCATAGCTCTGCACTGTACCCTTGGCAATAATAGGGAGCACATTAGACTCAGAAACAGCAATTAGTATCTGTTCATACAAATGTTCTGGCCTGTTTTTTCTCATTACTCAAACTCCATACAGAAGACACGTTTAGAAGTAGAAATTGTTTTCCTACTGCGCTTCTAATTAACATGTCCATTAAGAACCAGGCGGAGAGCATGGAACATACTGAAAGAAACTGTTGTTTACAGAACTGGTGATATAATGTATACAAATATGTCCTACAAAGTGCGATCAAGCCAGCTTGCGTGACATGTGGATTTGTTTCTCTGTGTATGTGGGCACAAACAGATGTGGTATGCTCACATGCAAGACTAATGTGTTCATTAACGTTAAAAAAAAAAAGCCAAACCAAAACCCCAACAAAACTACATAGATAACAGTCCATTAATTTCTATAATTACTTTTTGCATGCCTATATCACTGCTCAATTTAATTTCTGAAGCCCTTGGTAGCTTCATATTGGCTCCTTGGAATGATCATACTGGATATGTCAGTTACCTTCCATTGGTTTTGCATTTACTAGATTGGATTGACATGGATATTTATATACTTTATAAAGGCCTCCACCTCTCTTCATATTTTATGTGAAATTTGAATTAACTTTACAATTAGATGAATAGTAACAAGTTAGCTTTTTAATTTTTTTTTTTTAAATTATTTTTCTTCGCATCTTGAAAGGCAGAATGAATTGATCAAATGGTTTGCTAAATGTAATAAATATTCTGGACTTCCAGAGGAGCTGATTTAGGCCTCTGAATAAAAACATGCATAATCTTTTCAATTTTGCATATGCTCAATACAAAACCAGGTAAGAAAAACCTCCAAGCAGCTGTAAATTAATTTCACCTCCAGAAATCTCATTGTGAGACTCAGGAGAGGCAATCCACATGGAAAAAGATTAGACAAATAGTCTTGTGACCTAAAGTGCAACAAGCTTTTGCTCTGTGAGAGTAAGTTCGAAAGCCTGACAATTAACTGTAACTCAAGTCTGGCGATAGGGGGATGTTTTTGTCTTTGTTTTTAATTATGTTTTATTGAACAACTAAGTGATAAGCATCAGAAGACAAGATTGTCTTGGATCATCAAAGACAGGGGAGTGGGGAGTTTGTTTGTTCTGCGAATTCAGGCAAACTAAAAGAGCTTTTCCTGTGTTTACCTGAATAATTAGTGAAAGATCAAATTGCTTTTGAGCCAGCAGGCTGCAGTTAATTGGAGTTATGTACATTCAGTGAACTTAGTGATTTGGAGTAAAAAGGATTTACAGTGTTGGTGATGACCCTTTTCAGGAAAATGCTGCAGCAAAGGCTGAATATTAGAAGACAGATTCCAGACGATGTAATTTATCTGAAAATCTTTGGGGTTTTGTTAAGGTATGAAAACAGAAAATGCATTTGGTTAACTGAGCAAAACATTGGGAAAAGTTTGGTTAAATAAAATGTTTAAGAAACAGAATTTTGGCATTTAGTAATAGCTGTTATTTTTTGTTTTTAATTGATAAGATCAGTGAGTTCAGAGAAGTCTGCCAGATTACCCTACGGAAAACTATTTTTGAAGACATGTCCTCATTTCTGAAGTCATTACCATGCCTATTTTTCTAATACATCACACTAAGGCCTGGAAACCTATTGCGATGCTCTTGATCAGATGTAGTAGCACATAATAATCGACTGTTATTCTCAAATAATAGTTAAGATAATTTGCTTTTAAATACACTACTCAAAACACCAGGGTCTATCAGCATGTGTAATGCTGTCATTTCTATATTTTGCTTTCCAGACCTCTCTGAATGTCTTCACCAGTGTTCTTAGAGCTATTGTGGTACTGCAAATCAAAGACTGCCAGTGGACAAGCTTGTTGGCTAAAGAACAAAGAGAAAATATGTTCATCTCCTTCTTGATGAATGCTGTTAAGTCAAGCAGACGAGATTCCTTTTGCTTCTTTGCTTGCTCTAGCAAACCTAGTGTTACTTTCTCTTCGTTCTCTTAATCAAAGAATTTTTCACTCATGAAGGAACAAATTTAAAACAAAGATAAGGAAATGCTCTTCCTCCTTTCTTGAAGAAACTTTAAGGTATGTATACTCTTTCTTGGATCTAGTTCTTAGCAAATAATGATTTTAGCGGTAATGATGTTTATGGAGACTTGCAGAATTCTTTGTTCAAAATTAATAATCATACTTCTCCCTCACTATGTCCCTTCCTTCTCTGTCTTTCTTGTGCTTTTCCAGTAAAAATAGTAGTAGCCTGTGCTGGTATATTTCTACACACATTCAATCATTAATCGTAAGCAAAGTAGTACAGAAAATCTCATTGTCATCACTGGGTTAAGGATCGCTCCTAAATGTCTTTAGCCTAAGCCCTACTAATGGAATGTCTGTAACACTTTGTGAGAGGTAGAAGACATTTTGACAGTTTTATTTTTATCCTATCTGATGGGACTAAAATTGTGCAGTGCATTAGAAAACTTCTTTCAGCCTCGTGTGCTGTGGGCGTCTGACAAGGCTGAAACATAATCTGTGTTTAAGTTGTTATAAGCTAGATTCCCAGTGGCTTCCTTTCTGATTTGATAGACCTAGAGATCCATTATATTTTGATGTATGATTCATGAGTTAATAGAAAAACCTGGCTCAAATTAGTAATAAGACACACATTTATACACTGGACCTCAGTAATTTCAGATGACTGAACATTTACAAAGAACCAGAGCTCTGAAGGATTTGGAAGTTGTGCTATGTGCAAGAAATAACACAGGTTATAGTGCCAGGCTTTAAAACAGAGTTCTTCACTGAAGTCAGTAAAGAACTGCAGTGAAAAAGTGGACCTCTGTTTTGGTTTTGTTCATGGCAAATTCTGCCACACTTGCTCCCGTTGAGTATGATAGTACATTGTGAGCAATAATTATTAAGCCCTGGCACTTCATGAGAAGAATTCTTCGGTGTGCCTAGTATCAGTGGAACCTGGTTGTCCACAACTGTCTTTCGTATTTTCTCTACATTTTGGGAAAAAAAAATTAAAACCCCCAACCCCCCCCCCCCCCCAAAAAAAAAAAACCCAAAAAAACCCAAACCCAAACCAAAAAACAACAAACCAACCCAACCCCAAAAAATCTGCACATGGACAACAACAACAACAAAAAAACACAACCAAAATGAACAAACACAAAACCCAACAATGACAAAACAGCCAAACCAAACCAACACTACAAACAGGAAATAAAACTGGCCATTGCACTAACAAGCTGCTAGTATCATTAGGATTGATCCTCAAGAAATGCATTACATGATGAACTTGTAATCAACCTACTACCTGACAATTTGCAGCCACGTATTAAGCATGAAGGGTCTCTCCTCACCAGGAGAAAACTCACCAAGAACAGCATCCAGGAGTTACCAGATGCCAGGGGCCAAGCTAATACAGTTCTCTCAAATATCTCAAGCATCTTTTTGAAGCCCTTCCTGGGTCCTCCAAATCCTTACACATTTGGAGAAAGAAGAAATAGACAATGCAATTTTTTCAGTGATAAAACCCATTCCTAAATCCCTCTCATTAAGATCATCCAATCTTTATTTTTATTTTTTTACCCATATAAATGAGTTTCCTCAAATCTAATGGAGGGTAAAGGAAGAAGCTATTCCTTCTCAGAAGCAAATTCTGCATTTTTTTATAACATGTTATTACAGTACTCTACATAAAACAACACAGCAAGTATTTTAAACCATTAAAATTTGCCATCATATAGATTTTTTTAAAAACTAAATCAATGCGTTTGAGGAAGGCTGTAAGGAGAGGAAAGCAGCCTGAAGCATAAAGCTAGGAATATACTAATATATGCAATAAAAATGTTAATCAAGTAAACTTAAGGAGGCTGAAGGGAAGTGATTACATAATCCTCTTGGCACTTTCAACCTCTCAGAGCTCTCACACAGGAAAATGATGAGTAGGTAAACAAGAGAGGGGAAAAAAAAACCCTAGCAGGTACTTTGATTGTGGGCCAAAGGAAAAAACTGTTCCAAATGGCTTCTCCAACCAGAATGAACAGTTCAGGTAGAAAACATCCAGATCTAAGAGCTCTCTTTTGTGTGCCAGCCTGGGGATAGATTGCAGAAACTAATCAAGAAGCCCGAGAGAAACGGGAGTATTTAAGATGATACTTGTTACATATGGTCGTAGCAATGTCTTTTGTTATTCTGTTTCTTTATAACTCCCTTCCACCACTGCAAAATTATAAGCATACAGGATATTTGATTCTATGTCCTGTACTAGAGAAGCTTCACTGCTAGCCAAGAAGTAGTGCTTCCTTCGTAAGTACAGTATTGTTTGCAACAGACTTTGTGCTAAGATAACAACACAGAACTCAGCACCTTTCATGCTCTGCCTAGACATTTTTGGCCTATCTGGAGTCACAGTGCTTCCTATTTAGCTGTAACAACAATTATTTAATAATCTGATGACTATTACTTTGTGTTAGTTCGTGAAAAACTGTATGGGATAATAGCAATCAGTGTAGAATGAGCTATTCATCACTCGGGAATAAAATAAAGAGTAGAGGAGAACTGATACGGGGTTATAGCAGGGGGGTTATAGTCTGTGGGCACAGGACCCCAGGGCTATAAAAATGTCACCAAAGGTCAGTTAATGGCAATTAAAGGAATGAAAGCATGTGAGCAGGATAAAGATAGTTTTAAGGATAATGAAGACAGTAATGAACAAGTATCTAATGTAAGTTAAATACACTATACCAAGTAATGTGAAAATGTAAACCAAAGAAGAAGCACCAGGACATAATAGATTGTTTCGTATATTGTAAAATACGTTGGTTTATATACTATCAAACAAATAAAATTACTTCTGCTATACCTAAAAGTGAGAAGGAAGGGCACAAATACATTGACATTGCAGTCCTCCTAAAAAAGGGGCATGATGCTGATGACTGGTTCTAATTCTTCTCCTCCACCCCAAACCAGAGCCTGAATCCAGGAACACAGTGCAATGCCAGAGAAACATGGAGTTGCCTAATTATTTGTGTGTAATAATATTAAGTGAATAAAAATTGAATCAGAAGTGATAATACAGTTGTAAGTGGATTAAAGGTTTACTCTTTGAACAATCCGTTAAGTCTTAAAAACAGAATAACAATCATACAATGGTAAGGTTGGAAGGAGACCTCAAGGATCATCTAGTTCCAACTCCCTGCCATAGGCAGGGACACCTCCCACTAGTACAGGTCACTCAAGGCCTTATCCAACCTGGCCATGAACACCTCCAGGGAGGGAACATCCACAACCTCCCTGGGCAACCTGTTCCAGTGCCTCACCACCTTCACTGTAAAGAACTTCCTACTAACATCCAGTCTAAATGAAATCCCTGTTNTATAAACAGATATGCACACAAACCCAATGTTGAACTCAAGCTCCCCAATGGTAATTATGTCACCATCACCACTGATGCTATGGGAAACAGTGGGGAACTCCCAAACTGACGCAGCAGCAGATAGAGACTGGATTCAAGAACTGCATTTGGGAACTCATGGATTTGGATCAAAGNAAGAGAGATTTATGGTTTGGAATAGAAAACAAAAACCATTTTAATTAAGATAGTAACAATATATTATATATATGCATATATTTNCGCAGAATATTCCTTGGTTGCAGGCCATTGGAGAGGAGAGCTTGACCCTCATGATCTCTCAGCTTTATACTGAATATGAGGTACATGGAATGGAATACCATCAGTTGATCAGTTTAGGGTCACCTGCACTGTCCACTCCTACCTACTTGTACAGCCTTTTACTCTGCACCCTCAGTGCAGTATGCAAGATTTAGCTGTGAAACCTGCATACCAGCCCTTGGTGTTAACTATTGAGAGACATCACTACTAGGAGCAGACACTGTCTGAATACATGCTGTTAATTTCAGAAAGTATAGTTACTTAGAATAGACTGAGTTTAAAAGTAAAATCACTGAATAGAATTTGTTCTGTTCCAATTCAAATCAGGATAGTATGATGTGTATTTCTTTTCCCTGTATTAAGAGTCTGAATGCAGCAAATGGCTGGGGATGAATGCAGCTTAGTCTGTAACCTGGCTGCAACAAACCGACAACACTCACATGATGCACAATACCCCACTGCTTTTCTCTGGTGTTTCAAAAACAGTAAGATACACATGCATCAAATTATTGAGTCATTTTAGGGGATAATATTAATAGGAAGTCCACACATACAGAGAAAGCATCTTCTCAAATTAGTAAATATTTGCCTAGCTGGAAGTAGGATAGTCAAGAAAATGAAAACTGAGGCTCGTCCAGAAGAGACGGAGAATTAGGCTATAAATACATAGAAACAGTGGCAGACCTGTAAACCTTAACTGTGCACCACTACAGCCCAATACAATAATTTACTATGTCAATAAAACTGGATGGAACATCAGCAAAAAATGCCTTGTAAAAAGGAAAACATTCTCTTCCCAGGAACATCAGTGACAATGTAAAGGTTAAAACTGCAGTGAACATGCCTTTTTCCCCTTGCACTCTGGAGTTTTAAAGAAAAAAGAAATTTACTCCACTTGATAGTCAGTGATGTATATAATTAAATAGAAAGGTTTGGGAGGATGTGATTTTATGGTTACCATAGCAACTAGCACCTAGATGGTCCATACTCCTGTGTTCTGAAGGGGAAAAAAAAAAAAAAAAGAGAAAAGTAAAAAGTCCATCTGTGACCCACTTGAAAACGAATGGGTTTGTACTGCTCGAACTCCCATTGTTCTACTGTTCTTTGCAATATACATCCTCCGTGTCTTGACCTATAGCTTAGCAATGGAGTTCCTGTGTACATTCATATGCGGCTGTCTTTGGCCCTGTGTGTCTGTAATTCTATATACAAGGAGATGAAAGGAAGGTTTTAAATAGCTGTTTCATTTCAGAGCCCAATCTACTTCTGCTTAGAAAAGTTTAAGGTATTTTTTTAAACCACAATCACTTGACTAGTATCAGCTCATCCCTTTAGGAACAAAAAGCTTTTGAAACTTTATTTATAGTGAGCAGGAGTGAAAAGTTTGGGGATTTTTTTTTCTCCTGCAGCTCACTTTACTGCATGAACTGAAAATGAGCTAAAGCAGAAGTGCTGAATATCTTATTGCCAGTGAGACTTTTCCTGTTTTCATGTTTCTAAGAAAATCTCACCTGTCTTATGTTGTGCCTGAGAACTTAAGAGAAAGGAAGACTAGAAGTGTGACGAAGGGTAAAAAGTTATTATCTACTGTAAAAACTTAGAGTATTTGTGGACAGTGCTTTGCAGAGTTATTCTGAGATTACAACTTCTCTAATTGCAAATCTTTCACATGGGTTTTTCAAAGGACACAGTAACATTCAACTGTAAGGACAAAAATCCAGCCCAACAAAGTAAATTATATTTCTGTTGAGTTTACCTATCTCTTCCCTCACAGCCCTCACAAGTGTTAATTTTAAATGTAATCTTTGACTTACCAGGAGCTCACTTTTACTGTTATGTACATATGAAAAGCAGAATTAATGTTAAAATTAAAAAGGCAGGAATATGTTCCCTTTTTGCCCTTCTGAAATGTCTGGTTACTATTTCAGGCAAATTTGGCAATTATTTCCTAAATTTAATTATTTTATTTTGTCCTTTTTTAAAAAAAACAAACTAAACATTTGTCACTGTAACATCAGAGGTAGACAAATAAAACGAATAATATAGAACACGTCTTTATCACATATTGAATTTCATATCTTCTAATAATTGACTATACAACACATCTAAATGTAATATATTTATTTGTTAACTAAATATTTCTTATTTATGGCAGCTCCTCTTTTTGCATTCCTTCTATCTTTTCCCTTTGGGCCTTCCAATCTTTGCTTCTAGACAACTTAACTTTAAATCATACTCATTTCCATTCTGTGATCAGAATATAAATAACTTGTACTGCCAGACAGACACATAAGAAACTACTTTTTTCTCCTCAGTCAATTCATCCTTTTAAAATAACAATGGAAAAAAGTCCAGTTTTAGAAACGGGACTAGGAAAAGGTTTCACACAGAGAATATGCTGCAAGTTTCTCTACAAGCTTCCATGTGCTCCAAGTCTTAACTGTACCTGCCAACTCATATGCAGGAGACAGATGCTTGCCCTTTCAGTTTGTTAACTACCTTGTCACAATACATCACCATTTATGTATTACTTTGTGGAGGTTTGGTTTACACAGCTTAGTCTGCATTTCCACCTGTGCTTCAGTAGAATTGCAGAAGTACCTGTTAAAGCTACTGGATTATTTTATGTTTACATAGCTGGTTTTAATTATTACATTTAATGTTCACATTACAGAGCAAATAATTTAAATCTGTTCTGTGCTCACAGCAAATAACAAGTTTACAGTTCTAAACCAGAAATCATTTGACTGCCTGCAGAGGTTAGGCAATGTTTGCATTGTATTTTCACTTGAGTTGGCAATTTGAAATGGGTTAGGTCTAAGTGTGGCAAGTCAACCATGCATTTAGTCTGACTATGAAGCTTTATCATCTCAAGCAGATGTAGCCAAGAAGGACAAACATGCTATACCCTGTGTAGACTCTCTAGTGAGACTCTCTAGTGAATCATTTCACATGCATTTCAAAAGAGTCATCGCATCAGAATCTTACCGTGGTAGGTGTGTGGCATTTGATCCAGAGAGGTAGGAGAGATGACAGTGAGACCCATATAAAACATGTAGAAGCAAAATGTTGACTCCTAACACTGGGCTGTGTCATGGTAGGCCTAAGCAG
>WBNM01007006.1:24453-43023 GCA_013399055.1 Ramphastos sulfuratus
TTATTTCTAGATCCTGTTATTACCTGTATAAAGTTTCCATGACTGATGCAAATAATCCATTATTATTAAAATTAGTGATTGGGGTGGTGAGAGTTCTGAATATTGAACATTAATAAACAATATTATTTTTTTAAAATATCATCTCACATTAATTAATTGCCCCTCCACTACAGGCTGTGGTGACTTTGAGCATGCTGGTGACATTGGTGGTCAGTGTGATGCATGAGTGCATTGCCATCAGGTATCAATTCAGAGTTAGTGTTGGTTACATGCTGTTTAGGACTCCTAAGGGGGAGTTGAATCCTTCAGTTTCACTGTAATATATATTAACACTTTTCACAGTGCAAAATGAATAAGGTTTATAAACAAAGGTAGAATTTCTGATACAGTCTATTAATTCTGTCTCATATATTCGACATATGTCCAGCACTACGGAAACATGTTGCTGTCTCCTGACTTAGGCTGTTATGACTCAAAGTGGAATTGAAATCATTTGAGGGGAGTTGAAGGTGCTTCACCTTCAGTAAAACATACTCTGCCCTTTTTCTTTTCAACACCAACTGCAATATGAGGCTATTCAGCCTACGGAGTCATAAAACAGAGGCATAAATCACAGGCCAATGAAGAAGTGCCACAATTTCTGAAGCACATCGACACTCCCTAAAATATTCCTACTGTAACCCTGTGCACTGTCAGACTCCATTCAAAATAAGAAAGAGGAAGTTGGGAGGACTAATGTTCACACATCAGCAGTTCAAAGTTATTCGGTATAATTGTATCTGTAATTGTAGCTCACTGGGAATGTTCAGTGTTCAATGGCCCTCAAAAGATCTGATTTCCAATTGGTCGATGATGGGTTTTGTTAGATGATCATACTGAGCATACATCTCATGGCACACCTCAGAAACCTCAATACTGGCACAGGTTTTGGGACAAAACAGATCGTAATGGAAATAAGTTGGTTTTCTTCACACAAGTACACATCTCTTTTGCTGAAATAATAGTGCCTATGTAAGAGTCTCAGCTACAAAAATCAGTAGTTGTTTTGAACTGAAGAGTGAAAAATCAGAGACAAGAAATGGATTTTTTAAAAAAGATCTAGAGGAACTTAAAAATAACCATTTAAATACCACTAACTCTGATGAAGATAGTTATGTTTGAGATATCACAAACATTACAAAATTGAGCTTATGAAATACATTTTCCAGGTAAGGTTTGAGGATTTTTTATTGGCAGCATATAGAAGCCATCCCTCAACTCCTAATTGAGATAAAATCAAGCCTTCAGGCTTTGTCAAATAGAGTGGTGACAGCCTCATGGCTATGGTAACAGAGAAACACTAGAGTATTTTCTCTTAGAGGGCACGTCAGATGAAATGAGTTTGCTTCTGCTTTGGAGGTAGAGAAAGACAGGGGCAGGTAGTGACTTGAGACCATACAAGTGCAGGAGCACGTATGTCTGCTCAGGACCATGGATTGTCTTCACATCTGATGAAAGGATAAACCTCAGCAGGAGGAAAATTATTAGTCTGAAGTTCCTCAAGGTTCTTCTGTATTTCACACTCTCTTCTAACTCCACACTTGAACAATACCAAAACTGGGTGACAGTTAAAGGCTATTTCACAAAGGCTTCCATTCTGCAGCAACATAAACTATTGCAGTCAATAACTCTGCTGCCT
This sequence comes from Ramphastos sulfuratus, assembly GCA_013399055.1. NCBI lineage: Eukaryota > Metazoa > Chordata > Aves > Piciformes > Ramphastidae > Ramphastos > Ramphastos sulfuratus. The sequence goes on from WBNM01007006.1 coordinate 26,132, forward strand.
CAGGAAATGTTGTGCTAGGTTAAATCATATACCTCAGGGGAACAGAACTCTGTATTCAAACACTTGATCTTACTTTATAGGTGAGAGCGTTCTCTGATAGTAAAGAAAATTACAGTCCATGTGTAGGAGCTATATGAAAGTGCATGCTATGAATCTCAGGATGAGACTGAGGAGCTCTGCAGCTCCTGGTGAGCAGCCTGTTAGAGGTAGTCTAGGTCTTTGTGGGATCATGTATTGGTTCGAGCTGACTGGCCCCATTAGGAGGGGTGAGAGATGGGAAATGTGGGGACAAGGCTATCCTCTTCCACCCCAATGGTGCAGATCAAGCTGTTATTCTACACCATGCTAACATCGTGCTTCTAGGCTGGAGTGTGTCCCTTTTTTTTCTGGACTTCAATCTGTGCAGTGGAGGTGATTTTTCAATTTCATCTTTTTCCCTGTGTGATGGTTTGGGAGTTCCCTGCCCCCCACACACTTTATAAAATCACCCAGACTAGACTCAGCCAGCTGGAAGTTAAGGACTGAGAGAGAGACTGAGAGACACTGTCTTATCTACGTTTGTATTCTTATTCTTACACAACTCAGCAAGCCTGAGTGAAGTAGACATCACCATTGTTTTCTTTTCACAGCCTATAATCTAATTTTCTCCATTGAAATATTCCAATTAGCCTCAAACTAGCACATCCTGTTGTGTTATAGCCTAGTATTTTTTTCCTGTTCTCTTTTAAGTAATCTGAGATCCCTTCAATAAAGTAGTAAATTGTCCTTATTTCCTTGCCCACCCAAAGGGAAGGGAAGTGGAGGTAGGAAAGAAAACCCCCACTGTCATGAGATGATTGTTGGGGGCTCAGCTACCTGTTGAGTTAAAATGAGGATAATTCAGAGCCCAGTCTACATCTTGTGCCCACTGGACTTCACAATAGCACTCTGGCCTATCAGCCCTGCAGAGTGAGGATGCTGATTCAGCCTCTTTGTCAGACACAGTCAAAGAGGGTGTGCTGGTTTAAGGCTAATTGGAATATTTTAATGAAAAAAACTATACTGTAGACTGTGAAAGGAAAAACAATGGTGATGTCTACTTCACTCATAGGCTTGCTGTGATGTTTAGGAATAAGTACTCAAAACAAAAGATAAGCCACTTGGGCTCGTCGCAGTCTCAGTCGGGCTTGTCACGGTCTCTGGGGCAGTGTCTGGGGCTGTCTAGCAACTTCTGGCTTCTTCTCTCCGACAAATTAATTTCACTAATCACTTTTCTTCTAACTCCTCCTCTGGCTGATCCTCAAAACCTTGGGGTAAGGTATAGGGGTGGGGAGAAGGTGGAAGGGTGGTTGGGAGCCCCTCCTGGGGTCTCTGATTTCTGGGAGGGGTGTTGTGTTTCTGTATTACCTTTACCTTGTATATTTCTGTAAATATTCCTGTATATAGTGTATATATCTGCTTGTATATTGTGCTGAGCTGTAAATAGAGCTTCATCTAAAACTTCCAGTCAACTGAGTTCTAGTCTGGGTCATTTTACAAAGTGTGGGGGGGCGGGTAACTCCCAAACCCACATCAGAGGGCTAAGATTTTTGGGCTGGGAATGAAAGATTCAGCAGTGCCAGAGCCTGTGATGTGTGAGCACACTCATAGAGAGGAGATCTCAACACAGGCACATATATGAAGACATAGGAACCTATAAAAAATGGGTACAAAAGAGTTGCAACTAGGTCATGACATACACCTTGTATAGGTAGTGCTGCAATAGCCATTATTCTTCCCAAAGTACATCACACCTATGTTTTACAGAGATGTGCCAGAGGAAAACTGCCAAAAGTGGCCAGGCTCACAGGCACTCCCTAAACAGCTTCTCCTCTTGCCGCAGGTTATGTCTCTTGCCACAGTGGGACAGGTTATGTGGCAAATGCTCACATCAGCCAGGGCACTCTTTTTTCTTCTGCCATCAGATATATTCTTGAACAGTAGTAAAGAGCCATAGCAAAGAGGCTAGCAAAATAAATCCATTTCTGATTGGTATGTGAAGTCGAACCAAGACAACTTTGCAGAGGAATAATCTGTCGAATCAGTCAATGTCCCTTCACTGTCTCCTGCATGCTGCACAGGTAATCTGCATATTCAAACAAAGGTTCCTAGTATTCATATCTGAAAGTGCATACTGAGGGAATCTGAAGCCAGATGGTTAGATGTCAAAGTGACTAAAAATTGCTTTTAAAAAGGCAGGCTTCCAATAATTAATAGTCTAGATCTGTAAATGACTGAAAGCGAATTGCCCAGTTCTGATTTACACTGCCACATAATCTGGCTACGTGTGTCCCAGCCTTATTCTCAAAAACATTTAGCACATATTGTTTGGATAACTCATTTTTCAGGTGGGAAGAGAGAAACCAAATATCCATTTGCTGAAAGCCTTTAATATGACATATTCTAAAGCACTCGAAAGCATAACTACATGCTAATTAAAACTTTGTGCTTTTAAATAATAAAGCAGGAAAGAGATACAACTCCAGATGGAATAAACATCCCACTACAGCATACAGACAAGGAAGATTTTCCAAAGGCACAAATGGCAGTGAGGTACCTCCCATTGAGAACTGCTGATGACAGGTCAGGTCAGACGATTCTGCAGTCTTTCACTATTCTGATGGAAAGATGTCAGAAAGCTTCTGAAGACAAAATGACTGTCACTATTCTTTGCTGATCAAAGAAAAAAAATTCATGTTAAGTTTCAGCTTAATTCTTAGCACTCAGTAAAGTGGTTAAAAAAGAGACTGTACCTCTTCCCACCTGGTGGACTCTTGTGTTACACCATGCATGGCAGTAATGAAGACGGATTAATTCTATTTATTTGCTGACATGGACAAGAGTAGTCTGTCTTTGTTTCTGCATTTTGTCATTAAAGTCTTGCTTTTCAGCCTCAAATAGCCCCAAGACAATGTACTGCAATAATTAAGAACAGAAAAAAATTTCGACAACATTAACAAAGTGGACGAAATCAACAAAAGGCAACACATTGTACTCTGTTAACAATCCAGCCTTAATGCATACCTGAAGTAGGAAACAATAGAAAAGGGTAGGTTTATTTATAAACATTCCCTCCCTTTGAATCAATGTCCCTTTGAATCAGTGTTCAAAAGCCCTGTTCATCAAGCATCATAGGTAAAACACTAAAAGAACCCAAAAACCCAGACCAACCGATGAACCAACCAAACACGAAACGACAACAACAACAACAAAGAACAAAACAATAAGAGCAAGTTGGGAGGGGTACTGGAGCAGGTTGCCCAGAGAGGTTGTCAAATCTGCAAATCAGATTTTCAGAATCCAGCTAGACTCAGTCAGAGTTGATCTGATCTAGCAGTGGCAATAGTACCCCCTTTGAGCTGGGATTTTGAACAAAGACCTTCAATGGTCCCTTCTCACTGCCATTTCAGCGGTTTGATGAGTCTATGAAAAAACAGCTGCATGACAGTCCCGATGGCAGGATGTGCTTGGACAGCTCACATGCTGATGAGAAGGGACATAATGCTGTTGTGCCTTCATAACTTATGTGCAGCCTGAGACTTCCCTTGTCTGCTGGTAGTGGTATAATTCTTACTGAAACAAGCAGACAAAACATCTCCTAGTGAAAATAGTTACACTTTTAAGTACAATTTAATTACAACGACAAAGATCATTGATTTTCACACAAGGAAATAAATTTACTCTGATGCTTTTACTTACAAGATGCAGACCGTAAGTACAAAAATCTTGGCTTGCTTCTAAGTTCTTGAGCTGGCTTCTTTCATCTGTTTTGCTTTTCTTTTATTAAGAATTAATTAAAGAAAGATATCAACCTTAGTTTTCTGACTGAAGTCAGTCTTCTTTGCTTGGGTAAGTACAGTATCAACAGCTGCAAGCACCATCAAGTTTATTTTTTAAATTATTTTTATTTTATAGGGTGATTAGCACCAAATCTGAATAGGCTTTTAACAAGCCTCCTTCATCAACAGGTATGGCCTTAGACAGGTCCAGGCTAGCTAAAACAGAGGTCAGACTGAACAAATCTCATTAACTTCTCCTAGGAAGTAACAATGACAGCTGACAGGAGTGCTGCAGTAGTCACAATCTCCTTGGCCTTCAATAAGCCTTTTGCTGTGACAGAGCTTCAAAGGCTGGGTTTTAAAACTGGTGTTGCTGGCAGGATTTTAATAGCTAAAACAGCAACACAGTAGCATCATGGAATCATAGATATACTATGGCTCCTCATCAGGGTTCTGCTCTCTCCCAAATAGAGTTGTCAGGTCAGTATCCCTCCCTGAATGGAATCTTATCTGCTTCTTCTAGGTGGCAGGGAGAGGAACCTCTCTGCCATTTGTCCTTCTCTTTCTTCATCTAACACCAACTCAAAGGTAGTAAGTGTTCTGCTTTTATTAATTTTCTATGTAGCACAATGGGTATGTACACCCTCTTTAAACCGAGTGGCATCATGGTTATCCATCACCACTGTCTGAAATGTATCTGTCAGGACCATGGATGAGTGGCAGATGCTTGCCTTTCCACAAAGCCCCCACCCCATCCCTCCCAAATCAAGTCATAAAAATTTCCTTTTATATCAAACACTCATTTTTTAATTTCCTTTTCCCCAGATCTAGTGTGTTTATCATATGGAGAGCTAGTAGCAATTATTTTAATTATGGTTGTCTAATAATTTCCTTTATAGCTTTCAGTTTTCAGTATAATTTATAAGCCCAGAAACATTAATAATTCTAGACTAAATTTTGCATGCTTCATTTCTGCCTCAAGTGGAATTGAATATGGAATCATCAACTATCTCACTCCTGCTTCCTATTTTTCTTTCCCAAAATATTCTCTTGCTTTATTAAAGTACAGTAGGCTTGGAGCCAGATAATCATAAATTGCACTTCCATAATTTCAACTGCATAATGCTAATAATTCTGTGCAGTTTTGTCTGTAATCAAGGAATGTGTTATGCACCCTTTACACAGAAACCAGAAAACTGTCAGGCTGTCAGCTTAATCAGTGAAGCAATGGAAGTTCCCAAAGATTGTGCAAGGTCACCAGTATAAACTGGTATTAAAACTTTGTGGAAGAAGTGTGGTGTTGTCTATCACACACAACGGTCCTAGGCTGCTTGCTTTTGGGAAAAAAGAAAAAAAAAAGAAAAAAAAAAAAAAGGCAGAAGAAGCCAAGTCATGAAAAGAATTTCTGTAGTCATCAGATTTTTATGCTGCTCGTAGGGAGTGCCATGCAAACCATGTAACACATCAGAGACACTCTCAGTCATGCTAGGACTACTGGACTCTTCCAGCACTCATGTCAACTGGCTGAAAGCCTAAATGTAATTTTGCCAAGTCGGCATGGAGAGTCACACATAATTTCTAAAGATTAAAATAAAAAGTTATTGTGATTTTTTTTTTTTTAAAATAAAAGATTATTTGCGTTTCCATTCTACTAGACTTCTCAGTAGTGAACACTAAATTGGAGTCTTGGTGCTCTTGTCTTTCTCTTCCTCCCCTCTTTTTCTCTTATTTTTGTTTTTCCTCCTTTCGCAAGGTTAAAACTATATACAGAATGGGAATTTAAGGTTTCAGATAAATTCTCACTCTTCTTTTCTTCTGCACCTTGTTCCCTTTGGGAAGAAGGTTGTGTTTTAAAGCTCTTCAGACCCTTAAGATTACTTGCTCTCCGAGGCAGACACAATCCTTTGCTTTAGTGGGCTGCTCAATGCTACTAATTTGGGCGTGAACTCTGGTCAGAACTGCCCAGTCCTCAGGACTCCAGGCAGCAGAGCTGTCCTCTTCTATTTACTGCTACAGTCTTCATCAAATTGGCAGGAAGGCTTTCTAACCTATACTATTCCAGGATTCAGAAGTTCAAAATAGGTATCTTGCAAATTTTCTCCTTCACTCCTGGGCTGTTCAGAAGTTTAAAGTGGCACAAGGTGTTCAACAGATGTTGAGAGCTTCTGTCCTTCTTGGTAAAGCAGAAGAATATTCATCTGTGGCAAATACTTTGCCTCAGCCATGCGAGTAGTCTCATTGAAGTTAGTCTTAAAATATGCAGGCTTTGCCCCTTGTGAAGAAAGCTTCCTTCACCTTTGGAACTGAATTCAAGATCACTCAGTCTTCTGCTTCTACTATAATACTTAGGTCCAATGGATAAGGAAGACAACCCGACTCTGAAGTTCTCCTGTTCTGTGAGTTTAACCTTCACTTTAATCCTTACACTTTTCATTCATTTTCGTTAGTGTGGTTTCTTGAATATACCAGGTCATGAGCTGCAGTAAGCAGAAAAAAGAAGGGGCTAAACCTATTGTTAGACAAGAATGCTAATTCTGAGAGTGAGCATCGGAAGGTTGAGTCAGCCTGTGCCACATTGTGAGAGTTCAGCAGTGCTCCATTCATTTGTGTGACAAGACTTATTATGAGGAAGCTTTTTGAAAGCAATTCTTTCTGAGAAAGCTTTGGTTACAGTTCCAAAAGCAGAAAATAAAACCTAGGAGAACTGAGTAAAGCACAAAGAACAGGCAGTACAATCAAGTAGGAAGGCATGCAAAAATCAGCTCTTTTGCAAGTCCATTTTTTTCATTACGTTTGACACTCTCCAGGAGACAGAACTGTACTGCACACTTGTGGCCTCAGTCAGTGAAGCTGAAAGAAGATATTTCAAGAACTGCAAGACTGTATAGCACATAAAGATAGAAAATTTTAATTAATTCAATTCAAGATCATGTCAATAACTTGCTCCAGAATAAGAGCAGCCAAGGTAGTCTCTTTTAAGTAGAAGACATATTCCTGACTGGTTTACCACCTGTTTGGACCTTTAGGTTGTGATCAAAAGATGCAATACCTAAAATTCAGCTCAAAAATTAAAGACAAACCCATTACAACAGATTAGACACAATTTCTGAAGAAAACAAGCAATACCTGGCAGCTGTGTGTGATTTGTGGGGAGAGAAGTGGGGGACACTACCAGTAACAGTTTCAAGCAGAGAGCTAGAAAACGATGTAACCTGATGACACCCTAAGGGTTCTGACAATCTCTGGCAGTCTTAATTGCCATTTTTAAGTCAACCACGCCATCAAAAAGAAATTAAGAGAAAAAACCGAAGCGTTTTGTGCTCCCTCTGCTGGTTCTGAGACAGCAGGTAGCTGACAAATGCTACACTCAGAATTCTGTTTGACATGAATCAATTGATGATGAAGCAGAAACAACATGCTTTGACTTTCAGTGCGTTTTTGCATGCAGATGGTTTTAGCATCATTAAACAAGTTAAGAGAAAAGGCAAAATGTATTTTATCTCCCTTTTGGAATGAAAGCTTTTTTTTTTTTTTTTTTTTAATGATAGAAAAATATTTTCTAATGCTTGATGAATTTCAAGGCCCCTCGCAACAACCATATCCTGGCCAATGCTAGGGGCAAGGGTGTGAGACAGTACAGATACCGAGAAACTCTCTCCAAATATTTATTGATATTGTTTTCAATCTAAGCTATCAGTTGATCAGATTTCAGCCATGCTTATTGACCAAGTAGAAATGAGAGTTTAGCTCTCATGCTCAGAGCATNTTGCTATACTGTGATACTGTGATATTTATTGATATTGTTTTCAGTCTAAGCTATCAGTTGATTGGATTTCAGCCATGCTTATTGACCAAGTAGAAATGAGAGTTTAGCTCTCATGCTCAGAGCAAGTAAATACAGAGACTTCTGATGTAATAATAACAGTAACAATAACCATAACAAGAAGAAGAAGAACAGCAATATTAACAGCAGCAACAGCAACAACACCACCAGTGTGTCCTTGAGAGGAAATTTATACTATGTATAAATATAAATGAGTTTGAGACAGGTTAATGTGCTGTCAGGTTTTCATGCAAAGTTTTTCCTGTCCCACAGGTTCAACAATAAAGCACTCTCACCAAGCAACTTCTGTTTGCAGTCCTTGCAGGAAGGTGAAGGTGGAAAGAATTACATCAGAGTAACCTCATTACTCCTGGAAAAGTATCAAATTCACCTTTTAGTGAAAAATAAAGAGAGAGTGGAAGTCTGATGAGACTTCTAGAATGGGTCAGCTTTAACTCATGATGAATGAAAAAATGTTTAGCCTTCGGAAGAACAGAAGATGAATTTTGCACATAGGAATATACTGGTAGATGTTTTAGGTCTGAGTAGAGATGGGTTTTAGTTCCAGTATTTAATGAGGGAAAACCATGCATTGTAAATAGAGAATGCAATAAGAAAAATACATGTGCAAATATCAGTGACTAATATAACCTGAAATTTCCCATTGGGAACTTGTGGTGCTCTGACACACCAAAATAACATGCATGTTAATGTGCATATGTTGCTCTGAACCTAGAGCATACATAATTCTGCTTGTCCTGGGTTAAACACAGCCCACTCTCAAAATTCCCCCTCTCCCCACACAGACAGGAGTGAGAGTAACACCAAAAACTCCTAGATTGACAAAAAGAATTTACTGAGGTAGTACAATGGACAATTACCTTAGCTTATTTGCAGAAGATGTGCAGCAAAATGCAGCAGCAGAAGTCAGTGATGAAAACAGTTCTCCCCACCGAAACACGCAGAAGCCAGCTGAGGGGAAAAGACCAATGCCCCAAACACACAAACCTGAAGCAGCAATCAGAACAGGAAGCCTCGCATATTGAAATCTGGACTTTGAACCCCATGATATTTTGCTCTGGCCAACACTTTCATTTTGAAACTGGCATGATGGCAGCATGGCATCGAATATCATCATAAAATTCAACGCAACCCATGACACTGCTAATTCCCTGTGTTTGTACCATGTTACAGCTGCTCTGAAACTGAATTTGGGCAATCCCTTCTGTGTGGGCTACAGTTGCAGAGGTTGGTTAGGGTGTGTTTGTTTGGTGGCATAAGTGTGGTGGTTTAAGGCTAATTGGAATATTTTAATAGAGAAAATTATATTATAGGCTGTGAAAAGGAAACAATNGCATACATAATTCTGCTTGTCCTGGGTTAAACACAGCCCACTCTCAAAATTCCCCCTCTCCCCACACAGACAGGAGTGAGAGTAACACCAAAAACTCCTAGATTGACAAAAAGAATTTACTGAGGTAGTACAATGGACAATTACCTTAGCTTATTTGCAGAAGATGTGCAGCAAAATGCAGCAGCAGAAGTCAGTGATGAAAACAGTTCTCCCCACCGAAACACACAGAAGCCAGCTGAGGGGAAAAGACCAATGCCCCAAACACACAAACCTGAAGCAGCAATCAGAACAGGAAGCCTCGCATATTGAAATCTGGACTTTGAACCCCATGATATTTTGCTCTGGCCAACACTTTCATTTTGAAACTGGCATGATGGCAGCATGGCATCGAATATCATCATAAAATTCAACACAACCCATGACACTGCTAATTCCCTGTGTTTGTACCATGTTACAGCTGCTCTGAAACTGAATTTGGGCAATCCCTTCTGTGTGGGCTACAGTTGCAGAGGTTGGTTAGGGTGTGTTTGTTTGGTGGCATAAGTGTGGTGGTTTAAGGCTAATTGGAATATTTTAATAGAGAAAATTATATTATAGGCTGTGAAAAGGAAACAATNNNCCTGGGTCATTTTACAAAGTGTGGGGGGGCAGGTAACTCCCAAACCTACATCAATAAGTGAAAATCAGCCTAGTCCCAAGGAAGATTGCCTAAGAACAACAGGATTGTGCTAGCAGACAACTCATGTAAACTCAAGGCCACCTTCTTTGTGCATCCCACACTTCTGACATTACCATGTTTCTCACTGTTTATAGAATTACTCTTACATAGAGGAATATAAAATCACTTTCTTCAGCAAAGAAACTTTTATGAGGAACACGTGAAAAAGATGTGAGAAAATTCCACTGACCATTTGAGTACTTCTAAGGAACAGAACTTGCTAACATAATGAAGCATGACACCTCATCAGGAGGCTGCATCTATCTGGAGCAGTGTCAAACAGCACAGTTTTATGAAGCATGAACAGTGTGCATTATGAAAAGAGAAAAAGATTTTAATTTTATTTCAAGCTCAGCTACCAGCCCACCACCCCTAGGGTAGTGATATTTCCATATGCAAGAATGCATAGTTTAGAAAGTCACATACATTATTATGGCATGAATAACAGCAAAAGCATCAACCTTAGTCTTTCCTTTGTTCAAAATGGCAGGTAAATTCCATCATTTCTATGTGAGTAGTTTTTATTTAAGGATATCCTAGGAAAAATTAATTATTGTTTTAAAATAAAACAGACAAAGAATAGCATCAGAATTGAATTACATAAATTATTCATTTGATTCAATTTTACAAGAGAAAGATAGATCCAGGAAATATATTCCTTGTGTTTCACTGAAAACTGTATTTCTAATGGGATTTCTGTGCTTACGTTTTCTGGATAGTTCAGAGTGATAATGTACATCTACAAAATATTTCCCTCTGTGAAAATTACAACTTCTCTGATTTATGTTTATAACAGCTGAAAATTAGACAGAGAGATCAGATCTGGCAGCTTTAGAGTCTAATTTTAGAATGCACTTAGTTGCCCAATAAGCCTTTACACCAGAGACACAACCATGCTTTCTTATGAACTGTATCTTATTACTGGTAATACATTAGAGAAAACAAACAAACAATCAAAATAACCCCCACCAAAGCAAAATATAACCCAACCAATCAACCAACCAAAACCTGAAAAAAACAAACTTCAAAAAAAAAAAAAAAGAAAAAGAAAAACCAAACAAATAACCCCCCCAAAACTAAACAAAACCAAATGAATCCCCAAACAAAAAAACAAAACAAACCAAGCAATTAAAAAAAAATCAAAACCCAAACCCCACAACCAAAAAAAAAAAAAAGAAAAACCAAATAACCCCCAAAAAAACCCAAACCAAACAAAACCCAAACAAACAAAATCAAAATAATACACAAAAAAACACCTCAAAAAACAAACAAAAAAACCCCACCAAAAAACCCAAACCCAAAACACTAAAAACCCAACCCAACCCAACCCCCAAATTCCACAACCAAAAAAACCCTCCCAACCTACCTCCCCCCACAAAAAAAAAAACAAACAAAGCCAATGTCTTCAATGACATTTGTATAACTAGAACCATCAGAAAAGAGCCTCAGCTCCTGGAGAAACAGATTTAATTCCCAGAGCAAGAGCTAGCTCAGTTCCTACCCTGTGTAATGGGAACTGCCTCTCAGGGTCTGGTCTGGCTTCAGATCTACTCTCCCCAAGAGCTCATACATGACAGCAACTGTAGCATTGACAGGCACTTTTGGATCACCCTCCTTTTCCTTCATTTGCACTTTCATTCTGGTTTGAAACCCTGATCCAAATTTTTGCTCCTTTCTTCTCATTGTGTCATATAAAACTCATCTATTTCCACACTTGATTTTTCTTTTTAGTCCCTAAATTATCAAGCATCACATTTTTTGCTGAAAATGTCCTTTGGTGACTCTATATTTGGCCTTTACACCACTGCAAATTATTTTAGTGAGAAAAGTCTCTATCAAACAGGCAACTGATCTGATAGCATCTCATTCTTAGCACTCTTACAGTATTCATCAGGGCTATTTAAAAACTGGGAATTATTTCAAAGAGGTGTATTTTCTGAAATGTTCAAGTGCCCTCATCCTAGATTGTTGCCTGAATTTCATTTTCTTAGAAATAAAAGTTATATAAATGGAACAATAACAAGCAAAACTAAAAGAAACCAAACCAAACCATGACAGCATATAAAGCAGGCATCAAGACTCATTTTCAGCTGCAATAATCGGATCAATTTCTTTCCTTTTGCGCCTAATTTACAATAAGTAGAGAGAAAATGTAAACACCATCATGAAATACTACAGAAGAATTATGAGGCTAGTGACACCTGATCACTGTGCCCAGTTATTTTCTGTGTACTAATTCATGCACAGCATGGTCTGCTTGAGAGGTGTGAAAGATCAACAGCTGTACAAACAGAGCAATAGCTGCATTAAAGTTTCACACCTGCTTGCAGAGACTCCTTCATCAACTCTGTGAACTTTGTCCCCTAACTATAAGGCAAAGGTTTTTTTTAAGTGTCATGTTGCTGTTTCTTTAGCAAACAGTTGGTGTAATTAAAGCTATCATGTATACTCCAGGCAAAAGTATACCCGTATTAATTTGGCAGAAATATGGCTAGATTTGTAATTTCTCCACTGTAGATAAGAAAATATTACTGAACAGGGAAAAAAAAAGAAAAAAAAGCGATAGTAAATTTTGTTATTGCACAGGAAATGCCTACAACATTTAGTCGTTAATGCACTTCATCGTGAGGTGTTATTAATAAATAGACTTCTGACAAGAAAAGAAATTATTTTAGCAAGGCATAATGTAAATTGCACTAGATTGCATTGCATTTAGTAAACAGAGTTATCTACGGGTCTGGAATTCACTATAGCTGGAGAAAAAATATGAGAGTTAACAGAATCACTTTGAAATGGTGAATCTAAACCAGAAGACAATGATATGGTAATCACTTGCTATTCTTAAAGGAGACTAGAAAATTAGCAGAGAGACAGGGTAGAACAGAACAGGTGTAATTCATCATTCTTTGATTGTTTTTAACTTTTTTTTTTTTTTTTTAATTTTAAATAGAAAAATAATACTAAGATGACTGGAAGAATTTAACTTCTTGTTTTTTTTCCAAACCTATTGACTATGTAAATTATACAAACCATATTGATAAATGGTTAAAATTGAATGGAACAAATCCAAAAAAATAGGAATCCATGGCAACAGCTGTCCAAAAGTGAATATCTCATTTAGAAACTTCCAGCAGGTTGAGTGAGTTATTCCACACTGCAGAAATGCCTTTGGGATGTGCTCCTACTGGCATCCTCGTACCACCTGCTTTGCAAGTACTGTACCATGGGCCTTAGCATTTGCACAGACTTCTGTAAAAGAAAAATGTCAGCTTCCCTCTGATGTCTCAGTTTTGTAGTTACAAAAGACATACATGCATAAGCAGGGGCTAGGCTTAGGAATGCAAGACACACACGTGTAGATACTTCTCTGTTATGCTTATTTCAGTGAGGCTGGAATCCACCTCTTGGTTTTTCCATTCAAGCAAAGTGATTGTGTGGCAAATGAATGACAGACTTCATGCAAAGTGATTGTGTGGCAAATGAATGACAGACTTCATGCATGTGAAATAAGATGTATTCTATACTAACTGATAAGTGGGAGTCCAAAAACATTGCCCCTTCAATTTCAGACTTTAGTCTTTAAAAGCTTCTTATAAGAAACGTATTTTCAAAATATATTCAGGTATTCATACATCTTCCTTTTGAAAATATTTCCCACGTCATGGCTGAAGTGTTTTGCACAATGATAGACCTTATGGTCTCCACCAGCTGTTACTATAAACAATATTTTTACATTGCAGGGGAAGTGGTCTGAAAAAAGGTTTATGTAAAGTGGTTAGGCTGAGCAATGAACAGCATAAGGTACCTGGAGAATAAAACTAACTGCACCCTACAGGTTATAGAATAACAATAATATATATATTTAAAAATGCATTGAAAATTGGAGAGGCCAACATAACCAAAACAGAAACTGAACACTGTAGGTAGAAAAGACATCTAAAATAATCTTGTATTGTGAGCAAAATACACCACACAGTTATGCTGAATCTATTTCTTAAATGCAGGTGACTGCTGAAGTAAACTTCTTTCCAGTTTGGTTCATAGATTAGTTTGGAATGTGCTAGATGAAAAGTCGCTCATTTACACAGAGTATCTTCTAATGGGGACCACCAAAATTGATATATACTGAAACTCTACTGCCATGAGACTAATTCTTCCACCACAGAACATATTTTAGCTATTTCACAGTTAAATCTTGTGTGCTTATTCTTTGATGCATCTGCTCCACATTGTACTAGGGACAGTTACTGATGTGCTACTGAGCACTGTAGCCAGTTGGATTTTTATCAATAAAGAAAAGCTGCTTCCTTCTCAAAGCAGTAGGCAGTAACAACTGATATTTTAAGAAACAGCATTTTGACTGAATCAGAAATCTTAAAATGCCCTTGTATCATCTCTCTTTTCCAGTTAATCCTGTCAGAAGCTGTACTCCTGTTGGGATATGAAGTTCCAGCGGGCACACGAAGTTCTAGCATATAAAAGCAGGGAATACTGGGAAAAATTAGTGTTTGTTAAGTATAAGCAAGGGAAGAAATAAATAACAAAATGGCAGCCTTTTGAATATCAATGGAATATTGGGGGAAAAAAAGAAAAAAAGAAATCCACATTATTTCCTCCCATAGAGATGCAAGCTGTCACACTAAAAGATGGCTTCTAAGCTTGATACTTTATTGCAGAAAGAGCAGGAGAGTAGATCCATCCTGGTAACTAGTTACTTAATTTTTATGTTTCCTTGCTGTTCATTGCGATGCATTTACAGCAAGTCATTTAAACTGCATTCACTCTGAAATACTAAGCCCTAGTACTGCATTTCAATCCTAGGAACTTATTTTGTTGCCAGATGTTAAAGGGACACAGGAAATAAGCACTTGAAAGTAGACAGAAGCTGTGTGTGCCTGGCTTACTTTACAGCTCTAAGATTTTCTTTTTGCAAGTACCATAAGCCTGTAAATCTCATAGTCCAAGACTCCTAGAAATAATTTCCAAGAACCTGAATATTTTATTAAGATTCTGGTTACTTCTATGCAGCTAAAGGCTCCAATACGTTGCATTTGAGAAACAAACAAAGTAGTTTTAAACAACATAATTTTAAAAGACAAATTACCTTTCCAAAACTCCAAAGAAGCAATCTCCCTCAGACAAAGGAATATCTATTGTCCTCTCATTCCTAGGCACAACTTCCATTAAAGCAGATCAAGGAAGGAATACACTTTCTAGTATTCAGATTTTTAAAACTATCTCAAATCAGGCCTGTGAAGAATATTAAAACCATCATAATGGGCAAGCCATTAAAAAAGAGAGCAAAAGGCATGGATTTTATTGGGCAGAGAGACCAAAGTACTACAGGAATGTATTACATGCAGGTAGCTAGGCTGACACAACTCCATTTTACTGATTGCAGTGTGTTATTTACCAGGTCTTGCAATGACAGGACAAGGGGCAATGGGTTTAAACTGGCAGAGGGGAGATTGAAACTGGATGTTAGGAGGAAGTTCTTTGCAGTGAGGGTGGTGAGACACTGGCACAGGTTGTCCAGGGAGGTTGTGGCTGCTCCCTCACTGGAGGTGTTCAAGGCCAGGTTGGATGAGGCCTTGAGTAACCTGTGCTAGTGGGAGGTGTCCCTGCCTATGGCAGAGGGTTGGAACTAGATGATCTTTGAGGTCCCTTCCAACCTTATCATCCTATGATTCTATGAGAATAGAAAGAGGTGGGGACTTAAACAACATGTGACCATAAATTTATATCACAGGTCTTCAAAATAAAATACTAATTAAACTTAGAAAACATTCCATAGAAAAGAGTATTTTATCTTGTGCTTTTCTCTCTTTTTAATGCCCTCCTGAAAGAACCAGCAATGTATGTACATACATAACATATAAATATATCCTATATAGCCTATATAATCTCACTTTACTATTTATTTTAAGAGGTGAACAAAGACCATTCAGTACTCCAAGTCTGACAGTTATTCTCAGCACCCTAGGAAAACTACCCTCCCTGTGCTGTTTGTTTTGGAGCAGAGCCAGATAAAACACTCAAAGCTGAAGTTCTTTTTGCCTTTTTTTCTTTTTTCTTTTTTTTTTTTTTTTCCCCCCAAATATTTTCATCTTCTCCTCCAGTGTTATAAAGAAAAAGACACATTGGGTAGTGTCTAATTGAAACTGTAGTTTCATTGTTCACAGAGGGATGGAAAATGTCTGGGAATAAATAAAAAAAGATTTTTTTCCCAAGTCACACAAACCTAAACATTTTTTGTTACAGCTTTATACTTGACATATAGAGCATTTGTTTTATGTAATATCAGTGTTCAAGCTCTTTTATCACTTTCCTTCTGTTACAGTGTTTGCAAAGGGATAACAAAGCCCAGTGTGTTCCAACTTTCGACTGGCTTCTTTTGTCTTTTTATTTCATACTGTACCATTTGAGTCTATTATCCAGAAGGAAAATGATGTCCCATCCTACTGATACTTCTGTCCTCTTACTCAACCAACTAAACTCTAATCTTCTGTGGTGCACGTATTCAACTCCTTAACCAAACTAGCAGCAGTTAGTTTTGACAGTTACCTACACATCTTGTAGTCTTTTAGCAACAAGTCTCAAAGGAGGCAAAGGCCTCTATAACTAGGCTAAGAACTTCTGTAATTCCAATCTGTTCTCAGAAAACCCACAAAGGAGCAAAGTGGCACAGTGAGCTTGAATGCATATGGGCTTGGAACACCAATCAAGCCATTAACACATGAATAGCAGGTGGTTTTTCTAAAACTTGTTTATCGAGGAACGAAGAAATTTGTGGGTTCAGAGAGTCTTAGGCATACCTTTTCCATTGAATATGGTTCAATTGCACTTTATTCTATAAATATAACAGCCCAGGTGAACTGCTTTTCATCTTTCCTTACTAAGCAGCCTGACTGCATGGCGATGATCTATCTACAAGCTGGAATGCCTCTCAGGGTTGCTTTTCAAAGGACACACGTTCCATCAACTGCAGGTCTTTGATAAGTGACCAATATCATGTACAACCTTATTCCCTAAGATTTTTTTCTTGGTAACTTTGATTTTTGTCTTAATAACTTTGAATTGATGTTCATTTGAATCATGATTATGCAGTACAATAATAGAGGAACCATTACCACAAGTTTACAACGTTACATTCAAATAAACCCATTTTTCATAGTACCATAAAATGGTTTTGGTTGGAAG